>SNQJ01S0007806.1:0-29480 GCA_010110895.2 Picea sitchensis | reverse complement strand
CAAGTAAGTTAGTGTTTTATGCTAATTTACTGTTATTATTAGTTAGTAAAATCTTGAGAGAAAAACGTTTGAGTGTTTGATCAATCCTTCAACAAGAGAGAAGAAAGAACTAGTGCCTTTTAGGGCTCATGGAGTCAATTATATCAACACACTAACTTGGAGAAATAACAATGGTTGTACTTGTCTAAGACATAACAAGGTGGTAGCTTGAGAAGTAGCACCTTAAGTTCTCAAGCATCAAGCCCCAAAGACAAGATTCAACTAGGGTGTAGGCACTTCTTGTCCGTAGCGATTTCTCCTATCCTTAGACTCTTGGAAATATATTTAATGCAATAAGAACTAGAAAAAACTTCTATAGTGCTATCACTTTAGGGCTCTAGAAGTTTGTCTAGACAAGATCTTTTTAGGCAAGATTAGCAAAACAAAGATCAAGAAAGAAGCACCTTATGTTTCTTACTTCTAGGGTTTTCAAGCAAGCAATTTCATAATCTTAAATATGAACAAGTAAACATACCATTAACATTTATCATGAAATGAAAATTGTAGATTTACTTACTTCACCATGAATAATCAAGCATAAAACCCTAGATTTTCCAAAATTCCACGAAGAAATGTTCCAAAAATGCATCCAAACAAGTCTCTAACCAAGTGTGCTTCAAAATTTCATCCAGGTACCCAAAAAAGGTGCCAATTTCAGTCCCCCTCTTGTGAGAGGTGAGTTATGATGAAAATGAATGTCATTTTTGTGTTTTTATACCAAAATCTGGCCTAAAATTAAATTTATTTTAAAATACAGGGCCGACCTCAACAATTTTTCCCTTAATTTACAAATTGATTAAATTTACGTAAAATAAACCTAAACAAGGTGAATGACCCTTCTCGGGTGACGTTAGGTCTCCTCAAGGGGACGTTAGGCTGCAAGAACATGGGGATAGGCCTCCAAAGGCATCAATATTTTTCCACATGTGCTACCATCATCTTCAAGGAACTATGATGTCCTGGACTAGAAGGATGACATCTTAGCCTCCAAAGGGTAGTGTCCTGGTGCATGGAGGGTGGAATCCCCCCCAGGACTGCCAAAGTGCCTCCAAAGGCAATGACCTCTTCTTGTATCATGCAAGTTGGTCATCACTATCATGCCCTAAGCCCGGGGTCTCAACATCCATCCTCGAGCTTCCATCCCTCATGAAGGTCCAAACTGGTCATCTACTCATGAATATCTATCCACTGGGCAAGGTCCTGCAAAGACAAATAGGTACGCCCTCCAGGGGTCCATGAGTGACGAGTATCATAGCAATTAAATCACATCCAATAATAAAACCACCCAAACATGTGAAACAAACCCCCTAAACCAAACAAATGCTCAAAGACATTATACAACTTCCCAAATTTAGGTTTGGGAAGGGTCTCATAATGCCCTATTGGGTTAATCCCCCTTAATTCTAGGGTGTTTCCTAGGTGGAGCCTAATCCAAGTCATGTAAGTGTATGAAGTGGCATGGGGTAGACCTTTGGGCATGTGGTGCATGTGATAACATGGAAATGTAGAGTCTTACCTATGGGTGCCTTTGTGGAGGGTGAGTTGCACATTGTCATGAATGCAATTGTTTCCTAGCCCATTCATTTCCATTTATTCTTTCTTGGCTTTCTTTCTTTTTATCTTTTCTTTTGTGCTACAGGGGAATAGTTGAGGGCCACTGTCGTGGCTTGGTGACCAGAGGTGACATTGTCATCCACATAACATTTCATGGAAATGAGAAGGCTGACTCGTGACGAGACCCCCTTTCTCTTGTCTATGCAACCAAGAGCCACTACCCTAGCTTGGTGACCAGATAGGTGGTAATGTCATACCGCTACATATTCATGGTCATAATAGGCCAACTCATGATGATACCTCCTATCCATCAAGTAATACCTTGAGTGTTCATGTTATCTTGTGGGTCCCCTTTTCTTACTGAGAAGATTTTCACTGCTTTCTCAGGGATCTTTGGGTGAAGCATCTCGAAGGTTTCAAAATGGATTTTAACTCTTGCCAGCTACTTTTATCGTTTGGGCCTTTATCCCCTTCTTCCCACGAGGTAAGGTACAACCCTTCATAGTGTAGCCTATCCCAATGCCCAAAAGATGGGGATATGGAAGGAATAAAGATGAAAAGTGGTAAGTATGGAGGGAACGAATGATAAATCTACAAAGATCCACCCAGTAGCAAACTAAAGGGAAATCAACTTACTAGGGCACAATGTCACCCTCCCAGGTTTAAATAAGGAAAATAACATAATTTCCAAGAAAACGTCATGAAATGAAAAAAGATTCATTACAAAATGTTCAAGTGCTTCAAATATTAGAGTTATACATACCATGATACCGGAACTAATTACCTCATGGATCAAGACCCATTGCCACTTCAGGACCAGGCCAATGTGATGGATGTTATTGCTGGCGATATGTGGACTGTAATTGAAGAAAAGAGGGGTCCTCTGGGGCTATTCTTAGGCCGTTTGGCTCTCAACACTCCATGTATGGAACTTGTGGGCCTCGAGACACAATCTCCTTAGTTATCCCTAGGCTAGGGGATAAAATATGGCTCCAACTCGGGGACATGTGCTCATCGTAGAGCGCATGAGAACCTCAACATCTCTGGTATGACATGTGCCTGCTAAATCTCAACAAAAGATATTAGTAACATCTAGGGTGATGATATCACCCTTTGTCGATACATGATATACAAATTGAAATAAAACAAGTTCTAATCATGAGTATACATATATACAAGTGAGACAAGACAATAAAATGCAACTACAACTATGCTAACATGATATGCAATGGTATGTACAATGGATGCAAATGCCTACCTACCTCTACTTACCTATTGGTTGAATGCTAGGTGTAGTCATATAACCATTGAAACCATCCCAACAATATCTCATAACACCTGCTTCTGTGCTTCATCATAAACCAAAACAATGACAAGTTAAGAACACAAATAACATGAGTTAGAGCATGTATCATATCATAGGAAATCATAAAGTCTAGCTCATGGAGGCGGGAGGGAGGGAAAAAATTATGCCAAGTTACATTTCTAGGAAAGTGCTCAATCCATCTCAGAAAGGGATCGTGAAAAGTCAAAGACTCAAAAGAATAACTCAAAGAGTTTGAAGGTTAGCTATCTTGGACGTCATCACATCCTGAGGTCTGAGAAGGGACTAGAAAGAACCTAGAGGATGATTGTAAAATTCTTAGGGGAGGGTTGAATGATTGAGATAATAAGCTTCTTCTTAAGGCACTCAACCTACCCTTGAATTCTAAAAGAGGGTTTTTCCTTAGAGAAAAATTGGTACAAGAGACATGTTCCCCAACTGTATCCTTAGTGACCCACCAAGGTAAAGTAATTGGAGGGAGCTGGACAACCTTGTCACAAGTATCCTTGTTCAGGAAAGTGACGTCCTCACCCTTATCAAGATCTGAGCACAATGGTGGTTGATAATCTTCTTCATAGAATAAATCAAAGTGCTCAAAGGAATTCTCATCAAAATCCTCAAGGTATGATCATAAATCATTATGAGAACATTGCACTAGGTCATCCTTGGGTGTTTGGAAAATATCTATAACCATACCATCTCCTTGTTGCCATATGTCAGAATTATTAGTAACCTCAGATGATAGTTGTAAAGGAAACATTTGGATATTTCCTTCCATATCATAAATGGGATCTTTGTTAGAACTAACCACATCCCATTTGCATCTCCCAACATGCATGAACTCATCAATATTATCAACCATGCCATTACCTTTATCATAACATGAAGGGTTTAGTACATCCAGGGATCCCCTTACTTTTTCACCTTTCGAATCATAGAATAGGGTAACATAAAAAATCTGAAAAAGAAAATGACTAACCTCAATCTCTTCTTGTTGTGTAGGAGGGATAAGATCATGGATGGATTCATCAGAGGGAGGAGTAAACATTAACACTTCATCATCATGTTTGATATATTTTGGCTCTCGCTCTTCAACTAGGTCCTCATTATCTTCTGTAGAATCATGAGTAAATTCTTGCTCTTCCTCATGGGATTGGTAACCTCCTTCATAAATATCTTCTTATGTATCAAAGGGTTCTTGGAATTGAACATGGTATGCACCCCTAAGATATTCTACAATCTCAGTGGTGAATCTTTCGTCCTCTAGGGATATTTCAATATTTTGAAGGGCATCCTCATAAGTCTGGCACTGTGGTTTTGCGAACTCAAGAAAACTATTGATGAGATCTATGAAAGAGGATATATCCTTTTCTTCGCAACAACCCTTGATCCATTCTTGTACAAATTATGGCAAGGAAATTATGAACAATTTTATTAGGACATCCTCCCCTTCAAATTCTATTTCACTTATATACTTCAAGAATTCTACAATGTGAGTAATTAGGAGGCCTTTAAATCTTGGACAAATTTTCAACCATTTTATATCAAAATAATGTGGGTATACTTGAAAATTTTCAAAATCAATAGGCGGGTACACTTGCTCCCAGGGCGCCATGATCCCATATCTTGGAAATATCACAAAGTTGAGAGTAAGGTGGCACCTTGGAAAAGATCAGTGGAGTCTCCAGATAACCTCTTAAGGATTATCAAAGGGAGTGATGGAATCGCCCTCAGTGGAGTAAAATAAAACTACCCCAAGGGAGACGTCCCTAGTGACCTAAACAAGAAACCTTAACAAGGAACCCCTTTTTGTTTAGGAGTAAAATAAAACTACCCCAAGGGAGATGTCCCTAGTGACCTAAAGGGTCAGTGAAAGGAAGAAAATATGTAAAAATTAACCCCCCTCTGACTGGTCACTTAAGTAAAAAATATCACACAGTTTATGTCTCAAAGGGATGAATCAAGTGTAGAAGATGAAGTGTACCAGCCCGAAACAAGACAACAAACATATATATATGGCAGCTTCAAGTACAAAAATGATATTAATGCTTCAATAAGACAATAAACTAGTGAAAATATGCTAGCTGATATAAAACTGCAACAATAGACAAGTTTACATCAACAATTATTAATGTATAACAACTGCAAGAAATATTCTTCATAAATGTTAAAAAGACAATGAAAATATAACATTTAATGTATAGAATGATAATAGTTTGTCATGAACAAATTCTGAAGTGATTAGCTAGCAAATAATATTAATTATGTAGAAAATTTGTTGCTTTTAGATGGATGTAGCAAACGTTTATAACAACAACAAGTAAGTTAGTGTTTTATGCTAAGTTAGTGTTAGTATTAGTTAGTAAAAGCTTGAGAGAAAAGTGTTTGAGTGTTTGATCAATCCTTCAAAAAGAGAGAATCAAGAACTAGTGCCTTTTAGGGTTTATGAAGTCAATTATATCAGCACAATAACTTGGAGAAATAATAATGATTGTACTTGTCTAAGAGATAACAAGGTGGAAGCTTGAGAAGTAGCACCTAAAGTTCTCAAGCACCAAGCCCCAAAGAGAAGATTCAACTAGGGTGTAGGGACTTCTAGGCCTTAGTGATTTATTCTATCCTTAGACTCTTGAAATATATTTAATGCAATAAGAACTAGACACAACTTCTAAAGTGCTAGCACTTTAGGGCTCTAGAAGTTTGTCTAGACAAGATCTTCTTAGGCAAAAATAGCGAAACAAAGAGAAAGAAAGAATCTCCTTATGTTTCTTACTCCTAGGGTTTTCAAGCAAGCAATTTTATAATCTTAAATATGAACAAGTAAACATACTATAAACATTTATCATGAAATGAAAATTGCAGATTTACTTACTTCACCAAGAATAATCAAACATAAAAACACTAGATTTGCCAAAATTCCACTAAGAAATGATCCAAAAATGCATCCAAACAAGTCTCCTACCAAGTGTGCTTCAAAATTTCAGCCAAGTACCCATTAAGGGCACAAATTTCAGTCCCCCTCTTGTGAGAGGTGAGTTATGATGAAAACGAATGTCAGTTTTGTGTATTTATACCAAAATATGACCTAAAATTAAATTTATTTTAAAATATAGGGCCAACCTCAACAATTTTTGTGCTACAAGGGAATAGTTGAGGGCCACTGTACTAGCTTGGTGACTAGAGGTGACAACGTCATCCATAAAACATTTCACGTAAATGAGAAGGCCTTCAGGACTAGCGGTGATAGTGTCATCCATAAAACATTTCACGTAAATGAGAAGGCCGACTCATGATGGTGGACCCCTTGGCTATGCAACCAAGAGCCACTAGCCTGGCTTGGTGACCGAGCAGGTGGTAATGTCATACCGCCACATCTTCTTGCTTAATATCATAAATAATTAGTGATGAGACCTCATATCCATCAACTAATACCTTGATTGTTCATGTTATCTCGTGGGTCCCATTTTCTTAATGATAATATTTTCACTGCTTTCTCAGAGATCCCTAGGCAAAGCATCTCGAAGATTTCAAAATGGATTTTAACTCTTTCCAACTAATTTTACCCTCTGGGGCTTTAGACCCTTCTTCTCATGAGGTAAGGTACAACCCTTCCTAGTGTAGCCTATCCCAATTCCCAAAATATGGGGAGATGGAAGGAATAAATATGGAAAGTCGTAAGTATGGAGGGAACAAATGATAACTCTTCAAAGATCCACCCAGTAGCAACTCATCCTAAAGGGAAATCAACTTACTCAGGCACCGTGTCACCCTCCCAGGTTTAAACAAGGCAAAGAGCATAATTTCTAAGCAAATGTCATGAAATGAAGAAGGATTCAATACAACATGTTCAAGTGCTTCAAATATCAAAGTGACACATACCATGATACCCTTACTCATTACCTCATGGAGCAATACCCACTGCCACTTGAGGACTAGGCCAGTGTGATGGACGTTGTTGTGGGCGATATGTGGATTGTACTTGAAGAAAAGAAGGGCCCTCTAGGGCTATGATTAGACCGCCCGACTTTCGACACTCCATGTCTGGGACCTATGTCACTCGAGACATGATCTTCTTAGTTATACCTAGGCTAGTGGATAACATATCCAACTTTATTGGGTTGTCAAAGTAGGGAAACTCCTGCACCAAGGGAAGTGGCTCACCAGGGGTCAAATTCAGTAGAAATTTACTCATATGATGGGGGAACTCAATGCAATAGAGACCATTTCTTCCTAATGGGGGAGGATTGATCTAGGAGGATCTCGGTGGCCACCCACCTTATCCAGCTGGCTCAAAACAGGTTTTTGGAAACTTACTATTTTTAGTAGTTTTTTGGTTCCTAAACTTTCGGGGTTATTTTGAGGGCCTAAACAATTATTTTTCACGATCAAGCACATCAATATTAACCAAATGATCTGATTTATCCCCCTAAATTAATCTCCTCGTCAATACCTTTCCAACGAGCTATTGTGCACCCTAAACGAAGATCGCATGCAAAAGTTACGACCACAGGAAGTTGATGTACTAACTTACCCCAACGGGGCCCACATGACTTTTGGCGCTTCATCTCCTAGGGTTAGGTTTCATCTCTTCTTAGATATAAGCTTCCATCATTCTAGCAAGCTTGTTTTTAGTCTGCATTTTACATTTTTCAGCATATTTCTTATTTAATAGAAACCAAGTTTTACTGTATCTCTGTTATTTTTCACTGTGTCTCTGTGTTAGTATTATAAATATGTGGTTTTATTTCATTTTTCTCATAAATCCAGATCAAATGACATTAGATTTTGTCTTGAAGTCCACTCCACCTAGATGGTGGGATGCACATAAAGAGGGAATGGAAGACTCACAACATTGTAGAATATTGATGCAAGTGATATTTGGTACCGAGGTTGAGTAATACACATAAATATACAGGAGTAGGTGGTCCAATGGATCATGTTGAACAATGTAGAAACATATGGAGTTCTATCCCGAAGAAGGAATGAACACATATGTTTATACATACATTGGATACAATTCCTAAGAATTGGTACCTAGAATTGGAAGTGCGCAGAGAAACATCGAATCAGGACCAGTTGATTCAAAGGTTTAAGGTAACATTTACTTTTGAACATGAATCTCCATTAGTAGATGTAACCTTACAGGTCATCAGAAACAAGATTTTTTCAGAAGAAGGGTCGATGGAGGCAGTACCTGTGTGTAGTGCACATAGAGGTTCTATGACTCTCCATGAATTACTGGAATGCTATAATATTGTGACATAAGAACAAGACAAGGAATATCCAAGGAATGTACATGTACCTAAAATTGAGGAGGATCGTGTAGTAGAAGGAACAAAGCTTGAATCTGCTGCATATGCACAACCATTAAAGACATATAAGGTAAATATTGGGACAAAGGCTAAGTTCCACTGGAATGAGGACTGTCAGAAAGGTTTGGATACATTGAGGCATAAATTAGTGACCGCGCTGATCTAGATATACCTTGATTGGAAGAAGGAGTTCCATGTTCATGTGGATGCGCCATCCATAGCTTTGGGTGCAGTATTATCTCCGCCAGGGAAGGAGACATAGACCACCCAATTGCTTTTGCAAGTAGGAAGCTGTCAATAGCAGAAAAAAATTACACTACCACAGAATGAGAAGGATTGACAATGGTATATGTGCTACAAAAGTTTAGACTTTATTTATTGGGTTCTCACTTTAAGATGTATACAAAGCATTCTGCACTAATATACTTAGTGAACAAGCCAATGTTGGGGGGGAGAATATGCAGATGTTTGTTATTGTTCCAATAATATGATTTTGAGGTTGTTGTGAAACCAAGGAAGTTGAATGAAGGACCAGATCACTTATTTTGCATACTCTCAGGAGAAGATGCAGGGAATCTAGATGACAACTTGTCAGATGCACACTTATTTGTAGTTAAAATGGTGGACGACTACTTCGTAGACATTGTGGAGTTTCTAAGTACCGAAATGGCCCCGTCAAAAATTACAATTGCACTGAAGAAACAATTAGTGGTTAAAGCAACAAACTACCAATTAATTGTAGGGAACTTATACAAGTTAGGTTTCGATGGGATACTAAGACGATGTGTGTTAGAGCATGAAAGGTGAATGATACTTTTAGAAGTGCACAAAGGAATTGTAGGAGGACATTACGCCGGTAAAGAGGCAATGTAGAAGATTTTGTGTGTGGGGATCTGGTTGCCCACACTTCATAAGGATGCTAAAGAATACTGTCAGGCATGCAATGTTTGTCAAAGGGTGGGAAATCCATCCAGAAGGGATGAGATGGATTTACACCCACATGTTACCTTGTATGCATTTGATAAATGGGCAATAGAATTTGTTGGACTGATCAAACCACCAACGAGAATATCAAGAGCTAAGTATATAATAATTACTACAAAGTATTTGACCAGATGGACAAAAGTAGCACCAATGATAGACTGCACCGCAGAGACTGCTGCGAGGTTTCTATTTGAGAATGTACTTATGTAATTTGGATGCCCGTGCGTTCTACTGAGTGATTAGGGGACACACTTCCTGAATAGGATGATTGCAACATTGACCGAGGAATTCCAAATTCATCATCAGAAGAGCACACCGTATCACCCTCAGGCCAATGGGTTTGTAGAAGCTTTTAACAAAATTATGGATAATTCTCTAACAAAGATCTACAATGTAGGGAGATATGATTGGGACCTAAGGGTTCTTGTCATATTATGGGAATACATGAGTATGAGCAAAAGGTTGACCAGAAAAACACCTTTTAGGTTGGTCTATGGGAAAGAAGCAGTGATGCCGATGGATTTTATAGTGCCTAGCCTGTGTGTTGCAACAATTACTAATCTTTTGAACTCTGGCACAATAGAGGAGAGATTGTCACAATTGCTACAACTTGAGGAAGATCGATTTGTCATAGGGTTTCATAAGCAAGTTCAAAAGGAAAGAGAAAAGACATGGCATGATAGACATATTAAACACAAAAAGTTTCAAGTGGGGGAGTTAGTATTGCTATACAACAGTAAGTTCATGTAGCATCCAGGAAAGTCTTGAATGAATTGGTTAGAACCATATATGATTAAGAATGTGATAGGAGCAAGTGTTGTGCAATTGGAAATGCTGAATGGAGAAGCCCTGGGAGGCATGGTGAATGGAAGTCGAATGAGACGCTATAAAGACGACCGACTGTCTGTGCATTAATCTGAGCTGTGCAAGACTGAATGTACCATAGTAGTGTATTATAGTAGGTAAAAGAAAAAAAAAAGTAAGAAAAAGTAGAAAAAAAGGAAGAAAAAAATGGAAAAAGAAAAAGAAAACCAAAGGTAAGATAGTAAGAAGTAAGGGAGATACAACAACGAGACCCGTGCAAAAAACCCTAGTGTTGCGCAGATAAAATAAACAACGTAGAGATAGTTAGGTATGCATAGAATAAACACGTGAAACAAGACCGTAATGATCGTTAAAGGCATTAAAAGGGCGGAAACGACAGTTAAAGAGCGTTAATGACAACTCATAAAGACAATGTGTAACAATAAATGGAAACAACCGCCGAGGATCGTGACAGACTGGTGGTACGAGGTACAAATCCAACATAATATATGGTAATAAAGCAACATTAAATAGAGCATTTATCACACCACTGGCGGATGATAAAGTTAATTCAGGTGTGAAGGGAGAAAGACAATTGGAAAAGGGGTACAAAAGTTGAGGAGGGTTGAAAAGCATTGATTATTGTCACTTAGAGCTGCATGAGAGTAAGAGAGAGTCGATAAACATATTGCAGAGTCAATAAAAACCATAGAACCAAAGCAGTTTTCTCTAGTAACCATTTTACATACATGGAACCACCAAAAGGAATAACGATCGTACCAAAGAAAGCCCAAACAAGAGCGCAAATAGTAGAACCAGAGGTTGAGGAGACTCTAGGAGCATCATCTTCGGAGTTGAGGTTTTCTCGAGACTATATTCCATGAATGAAGGATGATTCCCCACCAATGAGATTGTATAAGATTCCCTAATATGAATTGGTGATTCCCAACATCCCAGATGGAGTCATCATGGATGAAGACATGCTAGGGAGGGTGTCGCAGCTCAAATACGCAGACCACGATATCATAGACACGATGAAGTTCCCTGAACTTACGCCACACCATTACTTGGAATTGAGGAAAGATCCAACAATGAACTAGAGTATACTTGTGACAAAGGTATGGGATAGAGGATTGGAGCGAGCAGTCATACTAAACCTGTTCGACATCCCACATTTCGGCATAAGAAACAAGGTGACTGCATGTGTTAATTTTCTCTTAACCTATGTACATGGTGGTTATTTGTGGATGGACAAGACAATCTCTATATATACATACCTTATTACAAGGATCACAAGCTTACCAACATAGGGACAAGATCCAAACTCATTGTTTGCAGACAATAAAACTGACATACTTTGTCAGAGGCAATGGGGGGGAATTTTCACATAGTTAAAGGTGTGCATGGGTTGGATGTGCCGAGCATATGCATCCTAACAATAAGGCTTGTGACGTAGGAATTGGCATGCAAGTTACTGAGGAAATGTAGAAAAGACCAAGTGCTAGTGGGAGAGATAGCCACGACTGAGAAGCTTGTCGAAGGGGTCTCGATGAGCTAGGAACCTTACTTATTAAATCAATTCCTCATCGATTGCACATAAGCATAGGATAAAGGCATGGGATTCCATTATCCATGGATGCTAATTTTGATTACGTTTGTAGCGTGGGAAGAGCCGGAGGATGTGCAGTTATTGGGTCTCAGAGGTAATCCATGCTTAGCAACTAAGCATCAGAACTTATGGTACACGACTAACAAAAGAAGTCAGATCAACAAAAATGTGGAGTTCTTCCTATACAGAGAAAGGATTCAGAAGTGCATCAAGGATACACCATAAATTTCACCACAACTGGTAGAGGCATACACCCCGATTGCGTGGTTTAGATAAGACTGACACCATATCTATATACAAGAGAAGAAGGACTCGAGAGAGGAATGGGTCTAGAAAAAATACAAGATCACATAAGAAGATATCCACCTGATCATGTAGGATTGGGATCCAAAGTGGAAGGTTCCTACGAATGGAATCGAGATAGAGCACTTTGTTAACGATGCCAAAGAATAGGGTAATGGACATGGAATATACATAGAACAAACATAGGAAATAATCAGAGAGAAGAGGTAAGACAAGGGCAAGGGGACAACCCCCCCTGTGCGGAAGAAGAAGAAAGATCACAAAGAGCCAACCATTTGTACTCTGACAAATGATGACATCGATAGAATCAACTATCAAGTGAGGGATGCCACAAAAGAAGAAGTTGAGCAAGCATCACACAGACAAGAAGAACTGCACTAGCAGGTGGAGGAACTATTAACAACATTGCATTAGCTCTTGGAAGAAACAAGGATAATACTAGAGCGTAGATACGATGAAGGACCATCAACAAGCATGATTGGATAAACAGAGGCCACAAACTCTTACTTTTGAAAGATGACAACATGGGACAAAGTATTGAATATCTCACCAGATGTGATTGAGCTCCCAATGCCCAAGATGTAGGAATAGGTACAATGATTAAGCGAACTGGACTTAGTTGTTTTAAGGATTCCCACAACAATACTACAAGGATTTCACATTGGTATTACGTAGGAGATATGGTTCTATACAGAGTCAACATCAAGCGAATTGGAAAAGGTAGCAGTGGATAAGACAAAGCTACAACAAGATTATACAACTGTTTTATAGGAGAAGAGCGCGACTGAGGAAAAGGCTGAAAGGATATTGAAGGAGAAGAGTGAGGTTGAGGAAAAGAATGAAAGAATATTGAAGGAGAAGGATGAGGTTGAGCAACAGGAAGATCAATTACAACAGGCCATCCAAAAACTCTATAAGGATATTCCAAAAATGTTGATGGTGGTAGAATCCACTCTTGAAGAACAAGTCTAAAAAATCAAGAAGTCATTAAAGGCTTCTATAGCATGATCGAAGACTTGGAATCACGTACCGCACCAGGGACACCATCGAAGGAAAATGAAGAAAGAGAAAGAACTGCTATGACCTCAGTAACAAGTATTAAGAGACTGGAGGAGGAATTCATGAAGCTATGTGAAGAAAGGACATAGATTTGGACAAATCTAATGGAGGATCCATAGATAAAGGATGTGGAAGCTATATTAAGGGAGGAGCAGGAAAAGGCACAAAAGGCTTTAGAGAACATAAGTACGCTGCCACCAATTGAGCATATGATGGCCATCCTGACACAAGGGAAGTCATACAATGAAATAGAAAAGATAAGGGACCAAAAAAAGACTGTCCAACAACGATTAGTACCATTGCAGGATGAAGCAATAAGGGTAATAGGGGAATTGGAAACTGTGTAGGGCTTGGTAAAGCAAGAAACATACGACATCAAGAAGAAACTCACTACCCTGACTGCACAAGTCATAGAGGATATTTTGGAACAATAAGCATAGGTCAAGAAATAAGTCGCGATAGCAAGGGAGACCCTCCAGAATTTCATACAAGCATGGAGGGTCACGATGCAATAGGATTAAGTGGCTCGGGACGAGCCATAGGTGAGTGTTGGGGGCCTGTTGGACAGTTAGTTCAAAGAACGAAGAATGAGGGTGTGCAAAAAAGTAGTTAGGAATGCAAAAGAAGATAGACACACAAAAGTAGGAAGGACATCAGTTGGGAATGGAAAAGAAGCATGCAGACACAAAGATAGGAAAAACACGCCTGGACATTGAGTTGTCATGAGTTTTCATAGGGTTTTGGGATAAGAGAATAGGGTTTTGAGCCCTAAATTCTATGTATAAATATGTTATGGGTCGGTTAGAATAGGTTTTTGATGTTGAGAGAATAGGCTGTTGAAGGATGAAGGTCGAAAGTTGATGCTGAGAAAATAGACTGAGAAGGAGAGAGAGTCTATGTCTGAAGGTTTAGAAAAAGTTTTGCAGAGGGAGGCTTGCACTGCAGAGCAGCCATGATAGATGGGGAAGTAGATCATGATGTATCTATTGTAAGCGCAATGCACAAGCATGAGATGAATTGCATGAAGAATAATAAAGAAGTCTGTCATTGTGGACGTAGCCCAAAGTTTGGGTGAACCATGTTAAATTTTCTGTCTGAATGTCTTATTATGCGATTGTTCATGGTTATTCTATTTATGCATAACTAGAACTATATATTTTTATTAGCCGATTGATGCGTATTAATTATGAATGTTACAGGGAATAGTTTATGTTGAAATATGTGTCACAATGGTACTGCATAATTAAAGTTTACTAATTAATCAAGGGAAAAGGAACAAATAATATGACACACAGGGTATATAATTAGTAGGAATGAATATGATGATAGCCTCCCATCCCCTCATACCTGCAAAAACTTGGTTCCTGCAACACCAATAGATGCCTTGGGTGAGACTCCACTTGCATGCAAGTGATGCTAAAAGGGTCGGTGTCTACAGGGTTTGTTGGTAAGAATAAAAAGAACCTAGGGTCTTACAACTGCACTCCAACAAGTCTGAGCGACAAAGTTGTTGGGAATATTTTCTAGAAGAAAATAAGAAGCTTTCCCAAGAGAATAATGGTCACCTTGGAACATAGAATACCCAGAGACATACTGTAGAAATAGAGGGTCACGACTTGGTTCTTACTGGACAGAAACCAACACTGATAAGGGGAGGTTGTTGAGGGATTTCATAGCAAAGAAGACAATTCCTTGTGTAGAGGAAATCAAATTGGGAAAGTTCCTAATAAACTTGTGGAGGCCCTGAGCTTAGTGGGAAGAGGACAACTTCCGCTGTTGCCAGTAGAATGAAGGAGAGTAACCTTCTTGGACCATTTAGTTTGGTAGTTAGCTAAATCATTCCCATTGTGATATCATGGCTTGGCATGTGGGTGGCTTGCTATAGGAAGGTACTTTGAAACATATCCTATGGTTGAGGAAAGGCTTCCTCTCTCAGTCAACTAGCTGGTGGGCATATTTCATTGAACATATAAGTATTTAACTTGGCATGTTTGATGCATGTTCAATGATGCAAATGTATTGTTTTCTAGTTTAATCAATAAATGTGAATGCATAGAAGGAATGGTTGAATTCCTAATTAAAATGGAGTGTGTATGCTTGCGTTCACTCTAAACCTAAAAGACCTAAGTAACCCAACACGTTGTGCAATAGTAGGGTGTATCCATGTGAGTTCTGCAAGTCTTGAAATGGAAGGCTTGCAGGACATAAACGTTCATTGGAGATGTGATGTCAATACTGGGGGTAATATTGTGGGGACTACAAGTTTTAGAATGGAGAGCTTGCAAGATATGAATTAAATATTCACCCAGAATTGACAGGAGTATCTTGAAGCCAAGAGAGTTTTTTGAGTAGTTAGAGAGCCTTAAACCCTCTGAAAACTTCCTTTCTTTAAATGGAAAGTTTGTAGGACATGAAAATATTCACCCAAGTCTCGAAGAGGGGCTACCTTAGCCAGTTCAAAGTGAGGATGAGAGCTAAGGAGGTTCGTTAGAACCTTAGTAATGGCCTAGAAGAAACCCTGAAATGGTTAATTCCTAGATCATACTGCTAACTCGGAGGAAACCATTGGTTTGAGTCGAGATGGATCGAAACCATCAATTTAGCATAACGAGCAAATATAGACTATTGGTTGGAGTATGTGGTAGTCATAGTGGCCATGTATGAGGTTGTATTGGGACTCCGATGGAGGGAACTCCAAGTCAACGCGAACTATTGATACATCAAAGGACTAGACAGTGAGATTGTGACCGTTGATGTCACATAAGGGTATTTCAAAAGGAGGGATATCAGAGGTCTATATGGAGGGCTTGAGATAGGATTCTAAAGACATGAGAGTCCAAGGGCCATTGATATATTGAGAGGTGTCTCGTAAGATATTAGTAGTCAAGTCTTGTATGGTGTGATCCAAGAGGTTGGCGGTAGAACCCTATTTGCTGAGAAAAAGTCACCTCTGAGTAAACCTTGATTGTTAGATGAGGAAAATGAGGATCGTTAGGTCTGTTAGAGCATACACCTTTAAAGTGAACTGGTCATATCTATTCATGGTGCCAGGGTGGATGCACTTCGATGGGAGGGACTTCAAGAGTGAAGGAGGACCCTTGATTGGAGAATGGAGACGCGTAGACCTTAGCCGTAGTATCATCATGGGTTTCACATGATCACCTAACAAGTAAAGGGAGAGATGGTTGATAATAATCATGGACATTTTAGGATCGAGTAAATTGGGGCCATTGGTCTTCAAGTCTAAGAGCCGTTAGATCCTAAAATGAGTGACTCATCAGAATGGAAGTTGTTAGGAGGGAAACTTAGGTCAATAACATGCTATTATGATGAGAGATGGTACAAATCAATTTGGATTGATGATATCGTGATGTGAAGTATTTATAATCAATCGATTGAGGGTATATGGGTCCCTAGTCAGTGAAGTGAGACCTGTAGAAGGATTTCATTGGAAATTGGGTTAAACAAGTGAGATTTTATACAAAATATATTATGAAAATAGAAGTCTTCACCTAAAAAATGATGAACAAATACCAGGGATAGTAAATCGAGTACTTTCCTGAGGGTTGAGGAGGAAAATTGAACACCCCACCAGCCTAAGCGATATTAGGGGGTCAAGTGTGTTACATAGTGGTATCATAGCAGAGTTCAAACCCTAGGCTTGAATGGGTCGCCGAAACCGCTTGAATGTTTAAGAAAATCTTATTTTTCCTAGAATGCATGTTGTAAAATTAATTAATGTAAAGACTAATAATGGTTTGTTGGTTTAGCATGTAGTATATCTTAAAAAGGAGTTAGAGGTGAATGGTACATCGTAGCATAGAATACACCTCACACTTTAGAGATGAGTGATATTATGGACATAGGGATAAAGAAACCCCTCTTGACTTAGTAGCCACCGTCATAAGTATGAAGGTAGACAATGAGAGACTCATGAGAGGCCAGGTTAAACATGAAAAGTTGAATGCAATACTATTGTAGAGTTTGTCATAGATTCAGAAGCATCTGCAACAAGGCCCCAATAATGCAGAATTGAAATAATCAGAGAGGTTGAAAACCTCTTCGGATGCCCAAAAGCATGGACCAAGCCATAGCAATGCGGGAAGGATTTCTTCCAAGAAAATACATCGGGATGCAAGGAAGGGACGACCTGGTGGAAGCATTTCCACATAGTCCTCCTACAAGAAGTCCACTTCCGAGTCTTGGAGCAGGCTATTTTGGAGAAGTTTTGGGAATCGTGCAAGAACGAATAGCATGAAATTTTGGCCAAGGAGTAGTGCGCACACAAAGCAGTTGGATCATGTTCAAGATTCAACACACAAAATGCAGAAAGTAGTTAGGATTTTGGGACATTTTGTCCATATTATAACGAGATTAGCCCTATTGTAAAGCTATAAATTGTAATGGTTTTTTGGGTAGAAGTAGTTCTTTTGAGTGATGAGTTTTGGAGCTATAGATTGAGTGGATAATTGGCTAAGTATTCGGGTGTTTTGAGTGTTGACTAAGGTTTTTTGGAGTTAGGCTCGCACTGTAGAAAAACGACTGAGGCAGGTTTGGGTAATGTTATCTGATATATATTATTGTAAGTGCAGTGTGAAACTATAAGGAGATTGATAATGAATAAAATAAGAATCCATTCATTGTGGACGTAGCCCAGTTTAGGGTGAACCGCGTTAAAACCTTGTGTCCTGATGTGTTGTTTTAGTGTGTTATGGTTATGATGCATATGATGTTTATTGTTACTACACAATGATGATAAATGTTTAGTAGTCTGAATATGTCACTGGTATATGACATTACGAGCTTGCGCACTTAAGTTAATGATGAATGAATGAATGTTAAGTGGAGTAATGTAGCTCACAGGGTATATTGGATGATAATTAAAGGTTAAGTAATAGAAATTGCGCATACTGTAAATGAATGGATAATGCATAGTATGGTTATGTCGAATGCCTCACTTCCCCTCATCACTGTAGAAACTTGGTTCCTGCAGCCCCTTTAGATACCTTGGGTGAGACTTTACTTGCTTGAAGGTGATGCCAACAGGGCCAGTGACTAAGGGTTTTGTTGGTTTATTAATGATTAACCTTAGGTCTTCCCACTAAGTGCCAACAAATGGTTCTGTTGCTAGGACTGATATTTGTAATTAGGGGACTGTTTTGGAGGCTGAATAAGGAAGATATCACATAATGGTTAAGGAGGAAGGAACAAGAATTTGCCAGAGAACATAATAGGAACCCACGACTCAACGAAGAACAATGGTTACAACAATATGTGTTTACAGATCTTCATGAAATATTCTTTGGTGGGTTTCTGATAATTTTGACTGAATGGTTAGAAAGGCTAGTGAAGAATGTTGGAAGATACTAGGCCGAGGCTCCGAGAAACAAGACTCCTGAATTGATCAGACAATTGAATACAATAAGTAATAAATTTTCTCACGCAATTGATTTTTGGTGGAATAGTATAATGGGGGGTTACATTACAGAGTTTGCAATAGATTGTACCCAATCTTATAGTGTCCCAGAGAGGGAATTCTTCAAGGGTCCATACATAATTTTTTTGAACGCACTGTCTACTTGGATAAAGATGTTGTTGTGCGACAAAAACATTATGAAGATGGAATTTTATTGCTAGGCACCTTTGCGCACATAGGGAGACTGGGGGATGATCAGAGGATGGTATGAGAGTGGAAAGAGATGAAAAGGATGAATAAGGAACATATGGATTGAGGATGCCAAGAGAGAAAGACAGTGAGTCAGAAAGAGAGCTTGGAGTATTACACTGTGGGAAAAGGTTTAGGTATAGTAAGAAGGAGACTCTGACTGAGAGACAAGAGAAACACATAGTTTTTGAGAAAAGAGACCCCTATGTAGTGCTTCAGATCACACCGTACAGAGAAAGGAAAGAGAAAGAAAAATACTCTCAGTGCAATCCAACAAAAGAAGGAAGTCCATCTCATATCGAAATATGTGTTGAACCCACGACCTCGGGTGCATCACCAAGATCTAAAGAAGAAACTAGGACTTTGTCAAGAGAAATTATAGTCATTGGAGGAAGTCAGAATAATAGTCAGAATAATGGAAGTAGCATAGTGAACCAGAGTCAGTCATAATCACCGAAGGTAAGTACTACACAAGATACAATAACATGAATAGATAATACATTAAGAATGTCTGAATTCCAGGGAGCGAGGTAGGAAGACCCAGAGCAACATCTATAATGTCTGAAATATTGTGAAGTTAGCAACAATGTTCATAGGTCACACACTATTATGTTACATGAAGTATCATACTACTACACCGACAGGGAAATTAAGGACATTGATAGAAATTGGACAAGCTTTATTAAAGGAATTTTGGAAGCCGAAATATGAGTCGTAGTACATCAAAGAGATGAAAGAAATTAAGCAAATACAGACTGAGACAATTTGGGATTACGGTAAGAGGTTTAAAGATATGATGGGTAGATTAAAATTCCATATTCCTTATGAACAACATATAGAATGGTTTATTGCAGGTCTTTTGCCGCACATTCGTTGTCCTCTGACACAATAGAAGGTCACATCGCAACTAGAAGAATTAGAAATTGTGACGAGGTTAGAAGCATACCCTACAGGAGATGGCACATGGATGGCACAAGTTTAGTGACAATGGTTTCATTGGTGATTCAGTTGTCAGAACTGACGAAAGGAAAGGAAAATCATGAACAAGTTTGGTGTATTACATGTAAGACATACGGCTATCATAAATATGAATGCCCAACATTTGCGTAGTATATGGCTATAGGGGCACCAAACCCATTGGTAGGAGGAGTGGGGTATTGTGAAATATGCAAGACATGGGGACATCATCTGATTGCTTGTCCATTATTGCATAAGTAATAGAGTGTGCCGAAGATTTTGTTCTGTAATTTTTGCAAGTCTGTAGGACATGTTGAGAAGGATTTTTGCACATTCAACTTAATGAGAGAGAACACCGCAGATGCTTACAGAATCCAAGAAGAAAATTCCACAACATAAGGAGCATTTACACAATATAATACTCTGAGAGGCTTTAATTAGGGTGGACGAGGAGGATTCAGAAGAGGTCGAGGATGAGGAGGATTTGAGAGAGGCCGAGGACAAGGAGGATTTGGTAGAGGAGGAAGAGGACCAATCATTTGTTACACTGTAATCAACCGGAACATTTAGTGCACAACTTCCCTAATCCTTGCACAACATGCACGTACGATAGAGCATTAGACCATGTGACAGAGGATTGTCCTCAAATGATAACAAAATGGTAGGAAAGAGGAAACCAAAACTAGAACCAGAACATATAGATGATAGCAACCGAGGAGCGCGATAATCAACCCAAAATAACAATAGTTACGCGTGGAGGAATGTGAACCAAAGTGGACGTGATAGATCAAGGGAATAGTATTCACTAGTGGGTAAGGAAAGAAACATATCCATTACCATTGTTTGATCCAAGGAAAGAGAAAGAGACTTACCAATAAGCAATAAAATAATTAATGGGAGATGACCAGATAACATCAAATTCAACTGTGCCACCATTGTATGATAGACCACCAGTATATGATATGCCTCTAGTCTATGACCATTCAAAGAAGTAAACTGATAAGGTAAGTACTTTGAAGATGTTTTTAAGAAGTTTAGATTTAATAAAGGACAAATCTATTTTGAGTAGCCTACATAGAATGATTGACCATTGTGCCCAAGAAAAAGAGAAACCTGTTACACATAGAGAAATGAACCAGGTGCACAATAAGAAGTGAACAAATAGGGAGTTTAGGCTCATTGCATAGATAGAAGCTTACAAAATGGATAATATAATTTTGGACTTAGGCTCTGATGTAAATGTTATACCGAGATAGACTTGGGAGATGATCGGCCAACCAAAGCTGATTTGATCACCGATCTAGTTAAGACAAGAGAACTAGCATAAGATCATTCCATTCAAAATGTTAATAGGAGTAAATGTCAATATTGATGGAGTGCGCAATATAGTAGACTTCGAAGTGATCGACATAGTAGATGGAAGTACACCTTATCCAACACTGTTGAGACTTGATTGGGAATTTTATAATCAGACAATAATTGACCTGAAGAAGAGACATATGGTATTTGAAGTGGAAGACTTGAAGGTCACTACATCATTAGACCCCACTGAAGGAAAATTTTATGTAGAACCAACAAAGAGAAAATAACTTAATAATCTGTATAATATGACTGCACAGATGGATGAATACGTGAATCCTACAATTGAAGGTGTACTCAGTTGGAGGAGTATTTTTTCATGTGCGTCAGACTCATAATAATATCTAGAGAATTGGCAACAAAGACTGCATGAAGTGTCAACAAGGAAGTGTGCTCGAATTACCCGTGCATTGAGATGGATTGGGACCGACATAGTCAAACCTCCAAGGTATAGTGTAATAACACATATATAAGTTTTTATCAATGAGTTTGAAATGTATATTCTATATCAACAAAGACTCTTGGCCTTAGGTGTCTCACCGAAAGCGACTTCAGCGAGATGGTGGGAAACACACAGAGAGGGCATAAGAGATTGGCTGTAGTGAATTTTTTTATTACAAGTCAGATTTTGGACAGAGAATGAAAGTATCACGCCGGAGTATAGTGGATTAAGTTTTCCAGTAGATCATGTTACAAAGTGTATTGTGTAGTGGAGATCGATACCAAGATAAGAATGGACTCACTTATTTGTGCATACTTTGGACACAATTCCCAAGAACTGGTACATATAACTAGAAGTGAGGGACATGAGATTGGGAATAATTGACTAGGAACTTCATAGTAACATTTAGTTTTGAAAATAATAATCCTTTGATTGACTCAACCTTGCAGGTTATCGAGAATAATATTTTTGCATCAGAGGACTTGTTGGGATCAATTCCTTTGCATAGTGCACCTAGAGTCACTGCGACAGTTGAAGGGATATTTCACTGCTATAATTTCATAGAGGAAGCCCAAGATGAGGAAGATCCAAGGAATTGGTATACATAAGAGACTGAAGGGAAGCACATAGTAGAAGCACCAGAAATTAAATCTGCAGTATACGCCAAGCCTCTAAGGATGCACAAAGTGAACATTGGTACAAAAGAGAAACCTAAGTTTGCACACATAGGAGACTACTGGAGCAAGGAAATAACTGAAAAGATTGATGATTTAGTGTGTGACTACCAAGACTTGTTTCCAACTAATTTCTTAGAGATGAAGGGTATTGCAGGAGAGGTAGGAGAAATGAAAATTCCATTAAAACCAAATGTGAAAACTGTGAGACAGAGACCCTATAGAATGAACCCAAAGTATAAGAAAAAGGTAAAAGAAGAGATAGACATAATGTTAGAGGCTGGAATTAGAGAACCTGCTGAAGAATCATAGTGGATTAGCTCAATGGTGGTTCAAGAAAAGAAGACAAGAGGAATCATGATATGTGTAGATCTGAGAAAGTTGAACGATGCATGTTGACATGACCCTTTTCCTATGTGTTTTACATATGAAGTATTAGAGAATATAGTGGGCCAATAGTATTTTTCTTTTACGGATGGATTCTCAAGATACCATCAGATCAGGATTGCGCATGAAGGCCAATATAAGACGACCTTTGTGACAAAATGGGGTTGTTACCAGTACACAATTATTCCATTTGGGTTAAAGAATGCACCGACGATATTTTCCAAAGTAGTTGTTGCATCCTTCAAAGAGTTCATTCATAAATTTTTAAAGGTATTCTTAGATGATTGGACAATATTTAGTCTATTGAATGATCATGTTGAACTTTTGCGCTTAATGTTGGATAAGTGTAGGCAATACTAGATATCATTGAATTCGAAGAAATGCATATTTTGTGCGCCTTTTGGAATTTTATTGGGCCATGTCGTGTGTAAACATGGATTAATAATGGACCATGCAAAGATAGTTGTGATTGTTGATTTTCCACCACCAACTTCATTGCGAAAATTGAAGTCCACACTGGGTCATATAGGATATTAGAGAAATTTCATCAAAGGATATGCGCATATCACAACCCCTATGGAGAATTTACTGAAGAAGAAAGTGAAGTATCAGTGGAATGATGAATGTTAGAAGAGTCTAGATAGACTGAAACAAAAGATGGCGATCACGTCGATTTTAGTTATTCCCGACTCGAGCAAGGAATTTCATGTACATGTGGATGCCTTGTCTATAGCTTTAGGAGCAATTTTGGATCAATTGGGTGAAGGAGAGATAGACCATCCGATTGCATTCACCAATAATAATTTATCATCTACAAAGTAGACCTATACTACGACAGAACGATAAGGTTTAGCGATGGTATATTCCTTGCAGAAGTTCATAAATTATCTACTTGGATCTCACTTCAAGATGTATACAGATACCTAGTGATACCTAGTGAACAAGCCTATTGGGGGGAAGAATATGTAGGTGGCTACTATTTTTCCAAGAATATGACTTTGAGGTGATCGTGAAACCAATAAAGTTTAACTCAGGACCGGATCATTTTTCGTGCATAATGTCAGGAGAAGATGCAAGCAACTTGGGTACCAGTTTACTAGATGCACACTTCTTTTCAATTTAGATGGTGGATTCCTATTTTGTAGAAATAATTTACTTTTTGAGCATAGGAGTAGCCCCATCGGAATTCACAGTGGCACATAAGAAGCAACTAGTAGTAAAGGCAATAGACTCCCATTTAATAGAAGGAAATTTGTACAAGTTAGGTGCATGTGATATTCTGCGACGTTGCATATTGGAGCACGAAAGAAATATGGTATTGTCAGAGGCACATGAAGGGGTTGCAAGAGGTCACTATGCAGGAAAAGAAACAACCCAAAATATTCTGTGGACAGGATTATGTTGGCCTACCCTACGTAAAGATGCTAAATAATTCTATCAGAGTTGCGACGTTTGTCAGAGACTTGGAAAGCCCTTTAGGAGAGATGACATGCCCTTAGTTCCACAAGTGATGCTAAAAGCATTTGACAAATGGGAAGTGGAATTTTTAGGGCCAATTAACCCACCAAAAATTAGATTGGGAGCTAGGTACATTATTACAACGAAAAACTGTTTAACCAGATGGGCCGAGGCAGACTCAGTCAAAGACTGCAATGTGGAGATAGTTGCATGATTTTTATTCGAAAATGTAGTCACAAGGCTTGGATGCCCAAGAGTACTTATGAGTGATCAGGGAACTCACTTTATGAATAGGACTATTGCGACATTGACAGAGGAGTTTCAGATCCATCATCAAAAGAGTACACCATACCATCCCCAGGAAAATGACATAGTAGAAGCCTTTAATAAGATTCTGGAACATGCACTAACAAAGGTTTGCAATGTAAGTCGGGATGAATGGGACTTTGATATTCCAACAATATTATGGGAACATAGGACTAGAGGCAAGAAGCTGACATGATATACTCCATTCAGGTTGACGTATGGACAATAAGTTGTTATGCCAATGGAGTTTACTGTACCAAGTCTACGCATTGCTGCGATGGTGAAGCTTACATATTTAGGTGCAATGGAAAAGAGATTGTCAAAAGTTATGGAATTAGAAGAAGACCGTTTCATCACAGGTTTCCATAAACATTTATAGAAAGCATGGGAGAAATCTTGGTATGATAGACATATCAAACATAAGAAATTTCAGACATGAGACTTAGTGTTACTTTATGACATAAAGTTTCTGTAACACCCAGGAAAAATCCATATGCATTGGTTAGAACCATACATGATAAGGTTTGTTATAGAAGCAAGTGTTTTTTAGCTGGAGAAGTTGGATGGAGAAGTTATGGAAGGTCTGGTTAACAAAAGTAGGCTAAAACTGTACAGGGACAGCCGTGCTTCCGCGCACTAGTCCAAACTGCCCATGGTGTATTATAGTTAGGTAGAAAAAGAAAGAAAAAGTAAACAAAAGAATAAAAATCAATAAAACGTGTGCGATGTAAGAGACAAAAGGTTGGAAAAAATCATATAAGGATTGTTCAAACAGTTAAACCTACAAGTGTCACACAGACAAAGTAAATATGGAGGATGCATGTGCAAGAAGGAAAATTGGAACATGACAGAAGCATATGAAGAAAGCGGGAGAAGATTTTAAAACAATCCATGACTAGATATGCAATCAAGAGAGAACATGATGATGAAGTAGTGGCGTCACGTAGCCATAAATGAAGATTGACAAGAATGTTTCGACAGGTTCGAGAATCTAATGGATAATTCACCAAAGATACAAAGTTAATGAAGCATCAAGGAAAGAAATAAATTCTACAAAAAGTGGGCACAAATGAGTTTAGAAACACCTGACAAGTGGATAAATGTAGTTGAAGGTTTGAATGAGTAGAAGTATTGTTATTTGTATTTCCATAGAGAGAAACGAAAGCAGAGTCAATTGAAATAAGAAAAAAGCCAAAGAATTTAGTTACAAATAAGAATTGCAGAGAACAATGGCACCACCTAAGGAAAAAGTGGCATCAACATCAACACCAAATAAACTATGCAATAAGCTACCAACAATACCAGTACATGTAGAGACACTAGGAGCATTAGCGTTAGATTCGAGTTTGGCCACCTTTCCAACAGATTACATACCACCCTGGAAGGATACAACAACACCAATTAACTTGTCGAAAGATGCTAAGTACAATATTGTGGAGCCGAAAATCCCATCCGAAGTGATTGTAGAGGAAGACATTCTATGCCTTATTCTGAGCTTAAAATATGTAGACCGTGACATTACATACTAGAAGAAATTTTCGAAGTTAGCGCCGAAAAAGTATCTGAAGATGTACAGTAGTATAGAGACAAAGTTGGTTGTGATAGATCAAGATATATGAGAAACAGGGTTGCAAAAAGCTGACATTCTGAATTATTTGATATACACACTTCGGGAGGAGCGCAAATATTAATGCCTGCATGAAGATGTTATTGAGATACATACACAGAGGGTACTTATGGATCAAAAGGCTGGTCTCAATTGATACATAATTTATTGTGCACATTACTGGACTATCGTCACGAGGGGAGGACCCTTCACTAATATTTTTAGAAAAAAATAATGAGAAGGCTCTATCAGAGAGTATGAAAGAAAAATTTCATACATTTCGAGGACAACGCGGTTTAGATGTAGCAAGCATATGCGACCCCACAGTGAGTTTTGTGAAAAAAACATTAGCTTGTAAATTATTAAGGAAGTGTCGAGGGGGCCAAGTACCAGCAATGGTCGAGAAGTGCATCGAGGGCGTGCAAATGAATTGGGCGACATTTTTTCTCAACTAGTTCTTGATAGAATATAAAGAGGCACAAGAAAAAAGGACTGAATTTCACTATGCATGGCTACTAATTCTAATTGTATTATCAACATGGAGGGATCTGGATGATACATAGTTTTTGGGAGTAAAAAATAATCGATTCCTAGCCATAAGATATCATAACTTCTAGCATACTACACGCAAGGTGCGACAGTTAGACAATAGTGTCACTTTTTATATATAGAAGGAAATGATTCAGACAAGCATTTAGAGTACACCATGCATACCACCACCGGTGGTCGAAGCATACAAGCTAGTTGCACACTTTAAGGCAGGGTGCCATCACATGTATGTGCAAGCTAAGAAGGATCCACATCATGAATAACTTCCCACACGGTACATGTTAAATGAGGAAGAGATGGACCACATTATGTAAGGCCGGGACTCTGATTGGAAAATCCCATCAACAAAGATAGAGCTAGAGAAACCAGAGATGCAAACACATGAGACTAAAGACATATCAAGTGGAGAAGAAGAAGAAGGGAAAGGGAACGACAAAGGAAAGACAATCCCGTACACATGAGAGAAGAGGAAAGATATTGACGAAGGAAAAACAATGCCACAACATAAGAATAGGAAGATTTTGAAGGTATCAAATCCACAAGCACTTACAAAAGAATATTTGGATAAGATTGTCGACCAAGTTAAATAAGCAACATATGAATATTTTGAGTGCACAACAACACAACATGAGGAAAGGAATGCAGATATGCAAGAAAAAATTATTGCTTTGCGACAATTTTTGGAGACCATGAAACTTACCATAGTACAAATAGGACAACAATTACAAGCAAAGTATAAATCACAACTAACTGAAGTGCAATAAATTATGACCTCTATCATATCAAATGAAATAAAAGTAATGAAGATAACGATGAGAGCCTTAGAGTTCCCCACAACATAATTGCAAGCTCAAGTCAAGGCACTAAGTCATATTGACATAGTGGAATCTCAGTTGCCTATATAAACTTTGTATGGATTACAATAGAGCATGACATAGGAACTTCACGTGTGCCTAGTGTCGACCTCGTTAGAGCTGATGAAGATAGTCATAGATAAGGACATGCTGCAAGCAGAATACGACCAAATTAGGAAGGAGCGGGATGAGGCAGCACACAATGCAAAGAGAGTCAAACAAACAGTCAAAGGGGTATATAACATTATTCCATAAGTGCTAAGGGAGGAAGACACCCCATTGGAGGAATAAGTGACAAAGCTGAGTGAAGCGATTCAGGGATTTCGAACAAAGATCACCAACTTAGAGGAATGACAGATACCAAGCACTCCCTCGGAGGAAAGGGAACAACACAAAAACATGGCCACCAAAAGCATAGAGAACATCAAGACTATGGAAGTAGAATGTGCTAAGATGTATGTAGAAAGCATGGGTGTGTGGATATAGCCGATCGAATATGTGGAGCTGTAGGAGATTGGATATAAGATACATGCTGCACAAGATAAGGCATAGAAGTTCAAAGACATAATGAGTACATTACCTCCAGGAGAGGTGGTAACAATAATGGTCGAAAATAGGAAGCTATATTTAGAAATAAATCAACTAAGGTCGAAGAAACAGGTCATGCACAAAAGATTGAGGTAATGCAAGAAGAAGCCTATCAGGTGATTGCAGAGTTAACAACCATGCAAGGAAAGGTCAAGCAAGTAGTGCAGGAAACTGTTGAAAAATTGAAGACTCACTTAATTGCAGAAATGGTCGAGGAAATTGTACATCAGGAAGCACAAGTCAAGGCTAAAGTTGCAATGACCAGTGCTATACTACATAAATTTTTGGTGACATGAAAGAAGACCTGAAGTGGCTTGGGATAAGTCACATGTTAGTGTTGGAGGCATATTGGAGCAGGCTATTTTGGAGAAGTTTTGGGAATCGTGTAGGAACGGGTTGCATGATATTTTGGCCAAGAGCAATGCATGCACAAAGCAATTGGAGCATGTTTAGGAGTCAATGTGCAAAAGGAGGAAAGTATTTAGGAGTTTGGGACATTTTGTCCACATTGTAACGGGATTAGCCCTATTGTAAAGCTATAATTTGTAATGGGTTTTTAGGTAGAGGTAGTTCTTTTGAATGATGAGTTTTGGAGAGAGAGCTCGAGTGAAGAGTTAGCTAAGTATTCAGGTGTTTTGAGTGATGACTGAGGTTTTCAGGAGTTAGGCTCACATTGCAACATAATGGCGGAGGTAGGTTTGGGTAATGTTAATTGATATATCTTATTGTAAGCATAGTTCACAACTGTAAGGAGATTTCTAATGCATAAAATATGAAGCCAGTTGTTGTGCATGTAGCCCAGTTTGGGGTGAACCATGTTAAAACCTTGTGTCTTGATGTGTTGTTTTGGTGTGTTATGGTTATGATGCATATGATGTTTATTGTTACTACGTAATGATGATAAATGTTTAATAGTATGAATATGTCAATGGTATATGTTGTTAGGATCCTGCGCACTTAATTTAATGATGAATGAATGAATGTTAAATGGAGTAATGTCGCACATAGGGTATATTGAATGATAATTAAAGGTTAAGTAACAAAAACTGTGCATACCATAGATGAATGGATAATGCATAGTATGGTTATGTCGAATGCCTCACTTCTCCTCATCACTACATAAACTTGGTTCTTGCATCCCCTCTAGATGCCTCAGGTGAGATTTCACTTGCTTGCAGGTGATTCCGAAAGGGTCATTGTCTAAGGGTTTTGTTGGTTTATTAATGATTAACCCTGGGTCTGTCCATTGCATGCCAACACCGAGGAATTGTTCAGAAGTGACATTGGGATGAGTGTTCCCAAGAAGAAGAAAAAGAGACATTCATAGAGTTCTCTGATTAAATAATTGAAAAAGGCTAAGCCACCTACTTTTAGGTTTTAAGAAGTATTTTTGGGTACATAATTACTTGGACAATACAAAAGTGAATATTTCCATCTTCAATATGAATGGAGGAGCCTCTATTTGCTGGGAGGATCTCAATGATGTCAAAGGAATAAAAGAAAACAAACTGAACTGGAAGTAGTTTGAGAAGTACTTCATTAAACCATACCTATCGGAGAAGTAATTTGATTATAAAATCAAGAAATTCCATGAACATAAGTTGGGACAACTTACTATGGATGCATATGCCAAAAGGTTTTTGGAGC
>SNQJ01S0007805.1:208070-233717 GCA_010110895.2 Picea sitchensis | reverse complement strand
GTCCAGGCCGGTAGTGATGGAAGCTGGTACTGCTGACAGGACAAAGCTAGCTGAGAAGAAGAAAGATGGGCCCTCCAGGGCCATGCTCAAGTCGCTCTTGCTCTCGGTACTCCATGTCTAGGACCATGTGGGCCTCGAGACATAATCTCCTAGTTATCCCTAGATATCGGGGATAACAGGGCCGAATAAAACCCCTCAATATCTCCTGAACTCGCTGTCACACTCATCTGGCTACGACAGTAGGTATAATACTCTATAATATAATGATGTCCAAAACTGGGGACATTACATTCTAAGAGCATTGATTTTGTCCTCGGATTTGGTGTTTTTGTGACTGCTGGGAGGGATGATTTTTCCCTCAGAAAATTCTGAATTTGACAGTTTACAGAACATAAATTTTATGTCTCAAATGCATGGATGATTTATCTTTGATCTTGTTGTTTTCGCTGCTGTAATTTTCTATCATAGTTTCAGTGTAAAATTGTTCAGTGATAACAACTTGGGTGTACTGTATGGATCACTTGGAAGTAATTTTCAGATCTGAAATTAGTTTCATGAAAAATAGACATTGGATCATAACTGAGGTGTTGAAGGAAGAGAGGGAGTCATCTCTTGAGACATGTTACCCCCTAGTCTAGGGGTAACTAAGGAGATGATGTCTTGAGGTCCGCAGGAAGCAAACATGAAGTGACGAGAGCCCGATGCGTAGTAGAGCCTGCAAAGCTCCTCTGTTTCACCACGGTTCGCCATCATCATCATTTCAATAGAGCAATGTTCACTACACCAGCTTGGCTCCCACAAGACAACAGGTCTTGCTTCATGAGGTAACAAGTCTAGTCTCATGGTAAGTGTCACTTTAATATTTGAAGCATTTGAGCATGTTGCAAAGAGTCCTTTCTTGATTATGAAATGTTTGCTTGGAAATTATACATTTTGCCTAATTTCACCTTGGTGGTTGACATGGTTTCCTAGTAAGTAGGTCACCCTCGGGAAAGGGTTTCTACTGGGGGTCTCCTTGAAGGGTCATTGTACCATTCCCACTCATACTTACCACTTTCCGCACTTCTTCCCCTTCGTTTCCTCATCTTTTGGGTTTTTGGGTTCATTAACCCCAAGAAGGGCTTGTACCTCATTTCTTGGGAAGAAGGGGCTAAAGGTCCATTTCCTCTCCTAGACCTAGACCTAGCCATTAGGTGACCAAGATAGGGGCTGTAGGCCTGACTAATCTTTCTATTTGATCCCTTGAGGTCACTAGGGAAGCCTCCTTTGTGGTGGACCTCCTTCCATCACTAAAACGAGGAAAGTCTCTATTTAGGTGATAGTGGTAGATTCTTCCAATATTTACACAAGATTGGGATCTTGTGGAGGGCTTTACACAAGTACAAATCTTGTGATAACACAACCCATAAAGATACTTCTTCAACTTACAAACAAGTTTAGAAGTACTGGTATCAACAAAATTTGGGTTGTTGCATATACATCTCCTCATGAAGATCTCCATTGAGCAAGGCAGACTTAATATCCATTTGATGAACTTCCCAATGAAAATTAGTAGCAAGTGAGTTGGCTTGTTTTCTCATTGAGTTGAGTCAATCTTGGTTGATTCTAAGTGAAGCAACTATGTTTGACTACAATGCTTGCCTCTCACACAATATTTATTGTGAGCCTACCTACTTATACATTATAATTACAGAAATCTATGAGTTACATTATCAGTTACAAAATCTTTCATCTTGTTCTTCTTCAACTTCCACAAAATTCCTTTTGAAGCATCTTGATTCTTTTGCTTCCATTTCACTTTTTTGGTTTTGTTTTCTGCCATGCACAAAATATAGAATGCTTTTTCAACCTGCACCCCTACTTTGTGGGACCTTCCATTCGCACAACATTCTATAGCCTGCAACCTATTGTTGTGGTGCAGTTTGAGGGCTTACAATCCAACCTTGCTGTGCATGCTTTTCTTGCAATCTGACCTTGAGGTTCCTGCAACTTACTTGACAGAATAGTAGCAGGACTTGGTGAATTCTCAAAAACTCATCATGTCAACTCAGATTGCCATCAAAATGTGTTAGTAGGCTCAATCCAATCAATACTTGGTCAATTTGGCTAGGCTTGATCAAAGCTCTGCATACTCAGCTAGTCTCAGTGAAAATATGGCAAACTTGGCTAGGCTCAGTCAAAACTTGATAAATTTGGCTAGACTCAATCAAAAGCTGGCTAGACTTTGTCAAGACTCAGCCAACTTGGTTAAACTCGACAACCTTGGTTAAACTTGAAAAAATTCTGTTAAATGTTGCAATAGATTAAGTTTTATTGCATGTATTTTGAACCCTTTTCATTTGTTTCAGTAGTTTTTAGGCCTTTTGATCTGATTGAACTTTTGACTGGAGTTTCTTTCTGAGCTCTCTTATGCTGCCTTGAACTTCAAGATTTGATGTCTATAACTTTCATTAATAATGAAAATTGATTTTTCTTGTAACAATCAAAGCATTTTCTGATTATATTGAACAAATTTTGATTGGATTGAGTAGTAGTTTCTGAGCTTCTATGATTGATCCTGATATTTCAACATTTTTGAGGATCCAGACTTCTTTCAAGCTCATGAAAACTGCTGAAAACTTAAAATCTCTTGCACCTTTTCCATATAAATATTTTTTTTTATTATTGTGGATGGTTTTGCTTGGTTTGAATGGTAAACATTTATAAGTTTGATAGTCATGAACAATTCACTGTCCATTTTCTCATTATGTATTGTGTATGCTATTGTTTTAGAGATATAATTTGGTTTTGAAGTTTCTTGACCGATCTAGACTCTAACCATTCTCTAACCTATAAAATCTCTTTTGTTGCACCAGTGCCCCACTTGCTCAGAATGGCAGAGTTGAACATTTCTAGGAATGGTCGCAGTCTTTACATTGAGTAATTTCCATGGGTGATGGAAGAAGCAACATCGTCCAGATCAAGCATTTGAAATTGGATCAACCATCGTATTCATATTCCCTATCTTAGAATTCAAGTATTTTGAGAAATAGACTCTGCTATTTTTGAACTGTCAAGATCAGGTAAACAGATTGAGATTTATGATTATCCCACAGGACATCCAAATGATTATGTGTCCCTTTGATGAAATGAATTGCTTCTTACAAGTGAAGGACAATGAAATCTATTCCATAGCAGATCATGGTACATTTGATGCCTGTTACACACTTAAGTCAAATGGATAGAAAATGGTGATGTAGTTTGTTCTTGGTCCTTTTGTAGCAGTGTGCCTAGCTTTTCATTGTCGTGCTTGTAATATTTATCTGTCTTGGTCAGCTTCCCCAAAATGCCTGCCTTTTTCCTTATATCCACATGTTTTCTTATAGTCCCCTGTTTTACCTTGAGATCTCTTAGAGTTGTACTCGTTATAGCACAACTGGTTAACTTTGATGACGACTTTAACCTCTAGAGGCAACTCCAAAAGTATCTCTGAGAAGGGTTCTAATATTCAAGATCACTTAAGAAACCATGCACATTTAACTAATTGTATTCATTTGAAGAATCACATTCACATGCAGAAATCAAAAATCATGTTGGATAAACGCTGTTCAGTGGAGACCTCTCTTATGAAAGATTTGACCATTCTACAAAGGTCACAATCTCTCAGGGACCCTTCTACAAGTCCATCGTGGAATTCTCCTGTCATAGGATCATTAATGAAGAAGCTAGAAAATGAAGGTGCATTTAAGAAGAAAGATCTTGGAGCTGTGAAACCTATGGGTGGTGATTTTAGGAAAGGGCCAAGAAGTCCTCTAACTGCATCTCCCCTTTCTCAAAGTGACACGTCGAGGAAAATAAGAGGTGTAGTAGGAGGAAGCAGTGTGAAAGGGTCCGTGGAAGCTGATAGAAGGCAAAGGAGAAGAAGGAAACTGATTGGGTATGGTCATGCAGATAGTAGGTTAAGACACATGGAACTGAAAAGAAATGGGAGGAAGAAGGGATCGACTCATGAAAATTGGAGAAGCGATTCTGAGCTTGGAAGGAAGCCTAAAGCGAAGGATTTGTGCAGAAAAGATAGGCTGTCAAGAGATGCATTTCGTCCTCAGGGGAGAATGGAACCTAATGCAGATTTAAGGACATTACCTACAAGAGGCATTAACAGGGATACTAAAGACAAAACGTCAAATAGTTTGGATGGTAAGTTGAAAAACAGAGCAGCAAAAGATCTCAAGGTTCATTCTCCGCACTTTTTTCAAAATAACGACTGCATAAGGAAAGATAGAATCCTTGATGAAGAAGCAGAGACAGGATCTCCAATTGATGATAAGGATTGTTCAACTTCTCACTTTGACTCACATTATCAGCCAAATTGTTCAGCAGGGGAATTGGACAGGTCCAAAAAACACAAGTTAAAAGGCATTAAAAGGTCCCAGTTTTACATTCACAGAGAAGCAGGAGAGCATTGTGAGCCTTTATCAGTTTCAGTTGCTTTGAACTCTGGTAGTCGTGGTGGGATTAGTAACAAAGATTTCACAGATTCACAAAAGACTGGACTTCAAGCAGGAACTGGGAAATCAACAGTCATTGATATTCCCAAAAAGGGCTGTGGGATTCCTTGGAATTGGTCTAGAATACACGATAGAGGCAAAAGTATATTAGATTTGGCAGGTAGGAGCCTCTCATGTGGGCTTTCAGATTCATCCACACGAAAAATTGAAGGTCTTGCCTCACAAGGCTATTCCAGTTCTCAGAGGGAGTTTTCTGCTGCCTTAGAAATATCTGATCATTCTATTTCTTCTTTAGATTCAGATTCTGAGTCGCTTCCCCTACTGTTGGAGCCAGGTGGGTCTCAGGAAAGTGCAGATACAGATACACAAGGAGGAAAGCTTTCAGGTGAGCTAGATCTCTATGCTGACCATAAAATCCGTCTCAGACAAAATATTGACGTGGCTTCTGAAACCAGATTGATAGGTCATTTTGGACATGGACAAGATAATATGGGCAGTGGTTGTTTGAGAGCTCAAGATAGGAGTAGGAGCTTACCTCAGAAGTATGTTCCAAAGACATTTGGAGAATTGGTAGGGCAAAATTTAGCTGCTCAGGCTCTCATGAATGCTATAGTGAGGGGAAAGATTGCCCCAGTTTATGTGTTCCATGGTTGTCAGGGAACAGGTAAAACATCATGTGCTAGAATATTTTCAGCAGCCATGAACTGCCATTCTCTGGATCAGTCACGACCTTGTGGACTCTGTTGTTCATGTTTAGCTCAGAGTCTAGGTAAGAATTCAGATGTAAAAGAAATTGGTGGCATTGGCTCCCCGGCATTTGAGAGTTTTCAGATAGCCCTTGATAATGTGGTTACCTATTCCCCATCCTCTCGTTATGGAGTCTTTATAGTCGACAACTGTGATACTTTGGCAAGTGATGACTGGAATAAATTCTCAAAAGTACTGGATGAAATACCTTGGAATGTAGTCTTTATTTTTACCACTTCGAATCTAGAACGCCTACCCCATACTATTCTATCAAGGAGCCAGAAATTTTTATTTCCTAAATTAAAAGAAATTGATATTGTGAACAAATTGCAGGCAATTGCATTGCAGGAAGGTCTAGAAATAGATAATGATGCATTAAATCTCATTGCATCAAGGTCAAATGGATCTATGCGTGATGCCGAAATGACACTCGATCAATTGAGTCTTTTGGGGCGAAGAATATCTCTTTCTTTGGTCCAGGAACTAGTAAGTATGTTTTGCAATCTTCCAAGTATATGATTTTTTTTAATTAAAGACTTAGTAAAGGAACTAGTAATGATTATGATGTCCTTTTTTAACGTCACCCTGGTAGATAAAAACTTAGTTTAGCTTACAAACCTTCAATGACAAACTGAAGCGGAATTTTTTGTTGCTTTCCATTTCTTCATTGTCCATTTCTGCTAAATGATACATTTTTGAGTCTCAGCATAATGTTTTATATAAAAAAAATTCTATGACCCAAATTTTTGAGAATTGAATATAGATGTCATTCTTATGACTAAAAGCAAATTGACACAGGAAGAATAATTTTACATGTTATCCACCTTTAAAAGCTGCATCTCCAATCCATGCAAATATTCATTAATTTTTTGGATCATTGAAAGTCAACATTGCCTTTCCTAGCAAATCAGAATTCCTAGTGAATATGGTGATTTCAAATTGATGTTAATGCCTGTCCAAGACAAATGAGTGTTTTATTTCCAGCCTTGGAATATATGTTGATATGCATCCAAAGGTTGTTCCAAAGTTAGGTTTCTGTCTGCCATTAGATCTTTAGCTTCTTCATTGCTAGTGGCAATTTTGTAACGTTCCCCAGCCCAACCGAGGGACATTACAGTGTGGAATAACTCATAAAAACGAAATTTCTGGTAACTAATTAATTTTCTTGTAGCTTTCAGCTATGAATTACAGCCAGAAATAACTATTGTCTATTGCCATTTATTTAATGCATTTACAACAAGCTAAATAGACATGAAATGCAGTTTAATAACTCAACACAACAACATATAATCTTTCTCATACACAGAGATCATGTACAACGATAACACATGTAAAATAACACAGTAACAAGAAGTATAAAAGAGAGATAGGGGCCTCTATTCTTTCATTATGTTGATTATCAGTTTGATATCTGTCTTCTTGCTAGTGAGCCCATGCACTTGGGGGTTTTGAGGGTTTTGACTTAACAAACCCTAGAGATCAGCTCGATGGTGAAAGATTCCACCCAACCTAGTCCAAGCTTTTCCATAGAGGTGAAAGATTCCTCCCTCACCATTCTACATCAGTCTATCTCAGCCACAGGTGCATCCTACAACAAATACAGGTTCATAGAGAGACAGGGCGCAACTACAGGGGGTTTTCCGCAGGAGGGCGCACCATCTTGAGGAGAGTAGCTCGATCTGGAAAGAGGAGAAGGATTCTAGAAAAAGGGGCTTCTGGGTATTCTTTGTATGGCCTAGGGCACCTTCTTTAGCCTCTTCCGGAGGGTTTTTCTCTGTCATATTATTTATTGGAGCTTGGCACGAGCTGGAGAGAAGGAGGGTGCACTACAGTTTGAGGATTCAGTGATTTGGTGGGTCAACTCTTCATCATTTAGCCCGAGGCCTTGCCGGGGGGTTTCACTTGGACCAATCTACAGTTTGGCATCTTTCTCAGGGGATTTGGTAGCTATATTTTTGGAGGCCGAATTATTGGTTTGATTCAGCTAGGAGGGCACATCTGTTATTAGAGACATTGTGGTTTAGGGGTCTTCTGGATGAGCTACTGCTCTGAGATTGCTCATATCTTCTTGCCATAACCCGATCTATCTTCTTACTGAGTTTTGCAGAGGTTTGAGGCCATCAGAGAAGAGGCCGTACCTTCCTTGGACCATTCCAGCTGGGAAATGCGCATTGTGCCAGGAGAGAGGGCATCACCTATAGCAGAGGGTATTCATTGGTCTTCAGTGTTACTTGGTGTTCAGCTTGAAGAGGCTTTTGGAAGCCTAGATCTTCATCTCTAGTTGTGTCTTGGAGGCATCATCATCATCTACACACTCCATTCTATTATATGTATTCCAGATCTGCTCCATTTTGTATGAGGTCAACTATATATGAATAATAAATCAGATCTGAGATATTTGTGGTTATTTCTCGTGTTGTTGTCCTTGCATCGTGTTGAGTATATGCCTTGTTATATCTACATCATTTAATTGCTGCAAACACACAATCAAACCATAATATTAAACCCTAGTGCAACTCAAGAAGACAAATTAGCAAAGTGTTTGACGAAATGCCACAACCAGAAAACACATAAAAATCAATGAAAAACTCAATGTTCCTAGCATTTTGGCTTGGGAACATTACACACATCCCAAATTTATTGGGCACATGGGAGTTGAGTACAGTCAACTTGGGGAAGCATGTGAGTCAAGAAAGACAAGCCAAAGGGAGGAAATGCGTATGGGTTGGGACAACAGTTTTAGACAATCAAGTTTTGTGCATGAGTAGCAAGTAGAGAGAAAGAAAGAGAGCTTGGAGCTAGTGCATCCATGGAGGGCGAATTCTAAAGCATGCTGGAGCATATTTAGAGTGAATTGGAGCTGGAAAAATGAAGAGCCAGGTTGTCATGCTTGAAGAGTGAACTGCTGAGCGAGTTGCACTGTAACAACAGGTGTTTACTGTTGGTTTGCTGGTAGTTTTCTTAGCAACAAGTTCCCTTGAGTTCCCAGCTGAGAGATTCCTGGTTACCTGTGCCAGAGAGACCTTAATAAACAAATGGTACGCCCAAAGGACTGAGATCAGTGAAGGGGTACATTCCTTGGGTTGGGCAGGTCAAGAGGAAGAGAGCTTGTGGAAAATCGGGATGGTTGTAGAAAGATACCAGTGGGTTGTGAGTTTTATGAGCTGTGAGTGGATTGTGAGAGATCACCCTCTTTTGTGGATTACTAGCCTCAGCTCAGGGGTGACTAGCTGTTGAGATTTGGAACAATCAGTTTATGGTTGGGTGGAACGTCCGTCCCAAGCAGCTGGTTGCATAACAGATTTAAAAAGATAAGTGTTTTATCTTGTTGCTGTGTTATTTTACATGTGTTATCGCTGTGCATGATCTCTGTGTATGAGAAAGATTATATGCTGTTGTGTTGAGTTATTAAACTGCATTTCATGTCTACTTAGAAGTTAGCTTGCTGAAAATGCATTAAATAAATGATAATAAACAATAGTTATTTCTGGCTGTAATTCGTAGCTGAAAGCTACAGGAAAATTAATTAGTTAGCAAAAATTTCGTTTTTATGAGTTATTCCGCACCATAATGTCCTATGGTTGGGCTGGTGAATGTTACAAATTTAAATCCAACAGTCTTTTTTTTTTAAAAGGCAAATTCAGTGAGCAATTTGAAGATACCATTTAGTTCTTGTTGCATTATCCATTTCTTTCTACTTTGTATGGGTAAACTGTTCATGATTTTGACCCTTTGTTTTCAGGCCATCTCCTATTGCCTAATTTGCTGGATACATAAACCAAGCTGTATGCATGAATAAATAATATAAATATACAGACATTGCTGACATGCTGCTATATGCTTCTCACTAATTTTAATGTAAATATTGGGCTAGTTAATTATCCACCTTTCTACCTCTTTCCCTCTAAGTTTGCTGAAAGTATACAGTTTCAACTTTTGAGCCAACATATTTATTTTTGCGGAAGGCCAACTCCTAACACATTTTGCAGTTAACTAACTACAACCACATAAGGAGAGTGCATTGGGAGCCTTAAGTAGAGTTTGGTGTCATGATCCTTAAAGACTATGCTATTGCTCCAAGGTGAAAATAGATGTTGAAAATGAATTATGGAATGCAAGTTTGGTGTTAGAAGGGATAGCATAGGGAAAAAATGAAAAAGAAAGCTTTAAATAGGCTTTAAAACATTATAGCAGAATATGTTTTTGAGAACTGACTGTTGCAGTTAGTGTAAGAGAGCCGGACAACTTGGCCAAGTGCAGCATCCGTACTTCTCTTGGAGATTCTTGGGCTTGAGTTGGTGTCCACACCTTGAGAAACAATACTGAAACATATTTAAAGCCAATATTAAGTTTCTGTTTGAGAGTTTTCTAGGAATATTTCAGTGCTGTTTTCCTCGTCTAAATTTTCAGATTCAATTATAGGATTCAGATCTCCCTTTCCGATTTCAGACATTTCGGAATATTTAACTGTCATGTTTGGCCTTGTATATATTTCTTGCATGTTGGGAAAAAAGCCTGAGCTTCTCTTAGCAGTTTCAGCGAATAGTTTTCAGAACAGCAGATCTGTGCTGTGCTTATCAGCAGTTATCTGATCAAGAACATAACATTTGGAGCAAATTATGAGGAAACATGGGAGTACATACTCTTACAAAAAAAATATAGTTTGGAAGCAATAATAAAATAAGGCTCTTTGTCAGATTGACAAAAGATGTTATCGTCGATGAGCTTCTAGTTGACTAATTGTCTACCATCATTCATCTTGCCTTATTTACCCATTTTTCAATCTATTATAATCGAACATCTTCTATCTGGTGTTCTTTCTCAGATTTACTCTTGTTTCCTGCTGAGAATTTGGACTTGTATTTGAAAGAAATCTGTACCCCTATGAGACCAAGGCACCCTTTTAGAAATCCAGTGGCTCCTATAGTTACTTGGCAACCTTTTCTGAAAGAAACCTGGAGAGTTGACTGAGCACATTTAATTTATCACTAAAACTACATAAATGTAAGTTATGGTATTACAAAAGTTGGCTTGTTTACAATACTATAATCAAATACTGTAATATCCCCAATAGGGCTAGGCAGGGATATTATGAATTTCTATGCAATTACGTTATTTTTCCACAAATACTTAGCATTCATTCCACTAGAGACATTTCGTCAAACATATTGTTGGCAAAACTAGAAACACATGGAATAGAAGAGCATCATGGGTTATTTTATTATGAATGAAGATTTGAATGCAATAATCCAATTGCTGCTATGGTAGCTGCACTACATCAATGAAAAACACACAATAACAAGCCAAAAATCTGGATGATGTCACGGTCACCACCAGAAAACCCCACAAATCTGCACCTCCAAACTGATATCAAACCACAAATGAAGCTCAGTTGAAGACACTGGATGGATCCTCCACCTTGTCTAGCTAGAGTGGATATTGCACCACCGAAACTAAATTGCAATGGAAGGGTTTTTCCAAACCCTAACGAAAACTTGGCTCCAAGAGCACTCCAAAGAGATCAATCCAAAGACATAATGTCAAAGCGAAGCGCTACCCCTCATTTTATCCTTCTTCCATGCCTTCTAGAACTTTCCCCTTTTTTGACTAAATCAAATATGACCCTTATTCCCCTTTTACTTTCACTTTAAGATTGAAAGTCATTTTAATAATGTTTAAGGAACTTATTAATCTAAAGTTACTTTATTTCCTTAATGTCACTTTAAAAACATAACATCTCCTAACTAAGTGACATTAGATAACCCCTTTTGACTCCCTTTTTCCTCACTGACAAGCCACTGAAGTCATTTCCATTGCAGAACAGGGGAACCCAAAAATGGGGACATGACAAATACATGTTTTTTCCAACTAATGATGATAAATGTGATATTGCAAATAAAAGGAGTTCCATCACAGATTCATCAACCATAGTTAAATTTTTTGATTTTCTGTACTTACTCTCACCTTGAGCTTGTTTGTTCTATCTGTTAGCGCCTTTGATTTTTTAAATGTTACATAATTCTACTTATATTTTCAGTTTGCAAAGAAATATTTTATATACATTTAAAAGAAATTTTCAATGACAACTGGACCTCTAACTAAGTATATGTGCTGTTCTTCAGGTTGGAATGATTCCAGATGAGAAATTGGTAGACTTGCTTGATTTAGCTTTGTCTGCGGATACTGTAAATACAGTGAAGAGTTTAAGGGAACTCATAGAAGCGGGGGTGGAACCATTAGGCTTGATGTCACAGCTGGCGACGTTAATAACTGATATTCTTGCAGGCAGTTACAAGCTGCATCGAGAAAGACACAAAAGAATGTTTTTTCACAAACAAACATGTAGGTGATTTGTTATTCTGTCAGGTTTCATATCAATGTTTCAAACTATATAACAGATATGCCTTTGAAAATAGACAGCCACACTATGTTCATTAGATATTCAGAAGACTGCATTAGGCATATACAGTTGCTCTCTAAAAGGCAAAGTACTTTCCATTTACGTTGTGCTTACAACTCTATTGCTTCTTTTTAAAACCTCGAAGCATATTAACCTTATAGTGACATTAGTCTTGTTTATGTTAGCAGTATCTAAAGAAGAGATGAATCGGTTGCGTCAGGCTCTCAGAACTCTTTCTGAGGCTGAGAAACAACTTCTATTATCAAATGACAGAACGACATGGCTGACAGCTGCCATGCTTCAGCTTGCTCCAGATACAATGCGTACATTTCATAATTCTTCCTCGGGAACTAGTGTCATTCAGAGTCCTGTAGCACATGCAAGGGAAAAGGAAAACGTAGACCAAGAAACAACGGGTATTAAATGGAACAATCTGGATAAGCATTCTGAGCCTATGCAATGTGCAAAAGGATCTCCTATTCTCGAAACCACTGTTTACAGCATGAAAGAGTGTAGTCCTCACAAGATATCGAGGGAATCCAGTTCATCTCACTATTTTGGTAGGGTGACTAAGAGTCGGCCTATATCCGTTCTGGCGGGAAATAAAATCTCGCCATCATTAGATGATAGCATGGACACCATGATGACTGGGGATAAAGACTTACCAGTATATCCGTCCACTTATTCTGATGGGCTCTGTAAAGCACAAAGAAGGCGATTTATCTGCACCAGTCCAAGTAAGCTTCAAGTTTTGCTAGGATTACTAGATAACTTACTTTGATGAACTTGTGTGTATAGAGCACAGAATATCAACTATATCTTTATTTTATTAATGCTAATCTAACCAACTCGTGTACAATGTGTATGCATTTCCTTGAACATTGTCTTAATTGTATGATAAGGGTATCTTATGGTAGGAATTATCTCTTGCATAGTAATTAGAGATGTGGAATGGACACTAAGTTGCATAAGATATGAATCATAAATATTAATGGTGCTAATAATTCTTCATAGCTTACTCTGCGTTGCAAGATGAAACATTGACTTCTGTAGGAATATCTTTCTGTATTGGCAAATTATTTTGTTCTATAGAGTAAAAATATAACATTGCTTATGAGGAATAGCTATTTTAGAACATCTCCATGGAGCCTTTATCGATAATTTGGCAACATGCTTGCTCTTTTCAAAAGGTCTATTGGTTAATTGCTTACTTTGTTCACGAGGATGTATAAATTATGATTCAATTTAATTGCATGCAGTGCACAGAGTTTATATTTAAATTTTATTGTGAGTCTTTTAGAACTATTAGTACTGTATTCAAAGGTTGTATTGTTAGCGTCTCAGAACTCTTAGTATTGTTTTCAAAAGCTGAACTGTTAGCCTTTTAGAATGCATGATGTCCCTTTCAGAAGATTTACTATGGAAAAGGTTATATCTTGTAGACATGATCTACGGAATATTGGCCATTAAAATGTCAGAACTCTGATTATTACTATCCGACTTAAACTGAATTGGGAATTTGTAATCTGACTCTTTGTTTTGGTTCTTAGAGGACTTCCAAACTTGATTATATTTTTCTAATTCCTGTTAGCTCATTTAGACATGCTTGTTACTGAATAGTGCGGACACAGAACACCTCTCAGATAATGTATTTTTGGGCATACCATTGTGTGATAACTGGAAAGATAAGACCTATGAAATGTGTCTTGGCATGGTTAGCGAGGCTTCTGATACCTGAATGTCAAGAAGCAATTAAATGCTTATTTTGGGACTAGAAACTAATATGAAAACCCTTGAAGGTTTGATATACATGGTATTAAAGGCTGGAGCTATTGATTGCACTGTCTTTCTCTTTTCACCAGGACTTGCTGGGAAAAGAGCTAGAGTAACGATGCATGAATACATCACAATTTAGAGTGCAAAATTTGTCCAGATCCTTGCATTACAGGCTCTGCATTGTATTCTTGGAACTTGTGTCATAGATACTGTAACAGACAAGACAATGTAATTTTGGGTCCCTAGGCTAGGATAGGCTGTTGGGTTCATGGACAAACTATGCATGGCCAATAAGATATGCATTGGGCACATATTAAACACACTAGTGCTTCTATGTTGGACAGATGCTCTCAGGTTCATTAGTCAGATCAGCCAATAACACCAGATCCATGGCATATCATCCACTAGTATGTTGTGGTAATTTTGTGTAGGAGTTATATGCATTTATGGTGATTATTCTGTATTTTTTTCCAATCATTTGGTGTTTTCCACATTCTTGTAATATTGATTTGATTTTGAAAAATGTGTTAGGTTACAAAGTCTTGAAAATTGATTCATGAAGAATACATGTGGATTGCAGCACTGATGTCTTTCTTGCCTTACAGATAATGCAGTTCAGATGGAATCCCATGCCAATGAACATAAAACAAGACCAGACGATTTTGGTTCTTCCATTCCACAAGCGCTCCATTCAGCTCTTGACCATCAGGTTGAAGCTCAAATAAACTCTAAGAAAAATATTCTTGAGGTTGGAGTTGGTTTCCCGGCGGATCAATCGGTCAGTTCAAATATTATCCAAAATGTTGCAAATGATTCTAATCAATGCAGATTGCAGCTGTGTGACTCTGTTACTGATGCCAAAATCAGTGCAGTAAATGGAAATAAAGATGGATGGAGAGCCAATGATCACAAACCTTTTAGTTCCCATAATGAAACTTCTTCAACTGAGATTTTCGGACCTGAATTAGTTCGTTCCTCTTTTCATGGATATGCTAGTAGCCAGGAGGTGGTATCAAGAGTCCATTCTGATGAAGAACGGCTAGAAAGTGCATGGGTGCAGGAAGCTCAATCTTCTCCTCACATACCTATGTCAGGACAATCTTGTCCAGAGATGCATAGGATTACAAGAGAACAGGCCCAAGCACAAGCCATAGGTAAGAGTAATGTTGTACATGGTTGTACAAATCAGCAATCAGAAGTTAACGTTGGATTCGATAAGAATCCAAAATCTAATTACACAGGGGGATCATCCGAACATGATTTGGGAGGGAATTCGCAGGCTAATACTTTGCCCGTTGCTTCTCCAGAAGGAATATCAATTGCTGAAAGAATCGAACAAGAAAACTTGTACGTTATCGTTTTTTCTTTTCTATAATGGTTCCTTAAGTTAACATTTTTTTGAGATGTATGTTCACAGATCCTATAGGTGACAATGAAGATAGGACTAAATGGCAAGCCTGAGAATATAATAAAGGAAGAACAAAATAAATAAGTTTGCATAAACATCAAGAAATAAAATAATTCCCTTCCCTTAAAAGTTAAAATAGTTTTGCAAGTATGAACATCTGTTGAAGTCATAAGATATTGTCTACAAAGTAAAGGAAGAGTTGACTAAAGGGTGCAATATGAAGCCTGTGTTATGCTTTGTAAACTCCAGAATATTCATGTATGATATAAATATATGAAAATATTTGTTTTAAGGACAATTTATTTGTATTATAGAGAAGTAACTAATGACATCTTGATTGACAACAAAAAATTAACCAACAAAGAGAGTTACAAATAACAACAATCTAACAACAGGATTACAAAGAAAACCCTGTAGAAAGCCAGCAATGCGAGCACATGAACCTGTGTCCCAATAGGAAGGGATTCAGTATCCTTACGGAAGAAACTGAAATTGACTTTAACAAGAAAAGCTAAATCCTTCTTAAAAAGCACCAATTACCCTAGGCTAAGAGGGGATGGTTCCTCATGACAAGTAGCTTTACACCAATATTTCCAGAGGCCAATAGAGGACAGCCGAATTATGTGTCATAAATATTTGTAGATATCCCTAATCATCCAAGCATCCCCTAGGAAAGGACCTTTCCAAGATTGCTGAGCAGTAAAATAATAGTTAAATTCATCTTGAAACCATACCTAAAAGGTCTTGGCAAACGAGCATCTTCAAAAGGCATGCTCATCCATTTCATCCCTACAACAAGTGTGCATGTAGCATTTGTAACACCAACCTTATGAAACCTGGTTTTGATGGGAAAGCCTTGGTGAAGCATAAGCCACCCTCATACTTTGTGTTTGAAAGAAGAGCAAGATTTCCAAATGGACTAGCACCACCTTAACCAATGTGCTTAAGGATCCCTTACAATCCACCTTTTGTTCAAGCGCAAGACAGAATGGGAAGTGTGTTTGACAAGGTCATAATTTATAAAGCTCCTTTGACACAATGTAAAAGGGCTTCCCACTAATTCATCTCCAATCTCTCCAAAACAAACTTGACCCATGGAATGCATTTTAAAAAGACAACTTTTAGGGATCATACTATAGATTACCTAACAAAATGTTTTATCTAAACGATTTAACTTTTGCGCTTGGTTAAAATCATGACAAGTATGCCCTTGTTGGTGGTCATGGTTCTACAAATACCTCCAATAGAAAATAACTTCTCTATCCAATATTTTGCCAACAAAGATAGTCTACAGATCAGTTGACTGCTGGTAGAGTGAAATGTACAAATAGTTATGAACACAACATCCTAGGTATTTCGAGACCCCTTAAATTGCCATGAGATAAAGATATATACCATCTTTCATGTAGTCCACATCCCTATAAGAGGAGATGCAGTTGAAAAGCGAAGGCCTTAGGATTTTTCATATGTCACATAATTGAAATGGGCCTTGTTATCACATGATTTGTACTTGTGCAAAGCCTTCCACGAGATCCCAATCTTGTATAACAATCGAAGGTATCTACCATTGTCACCTAAGCAGATACTTCCCTCATTTTAGTGAAGGAAAAAGGTCCAACAAAAGGGAGGCTTCCCTAGTGACCTCAAGGGATCAAGTAGCAAGATTAGCCAAGCCTACAGCCCCTATCTTGGTCACTTGGATGTGATAGGCTGGGTCTAGGGAAGATGAAGGGAAAAATAGATTTAACAAGGTAATTGGACAACCTGTACGGGACAATAAACTCTTCAATGCATACAATCATCAATTACCAAGTTATATAGCATATCACTCACCTTTAGACACTAGATATCAATAAAATCAATTGCGGTTGTAAAATTGCAGCAGTAAACCAGTCTATATCAGCAAATAGTATTTTATAACAGCAATAGGAAAAACAGCCCAGAAAATTACCAATTGACTCTTAGAATTTAGCTTACAACAATAGGAACAATATCCAATTGCTAGGCAACAATTCTGAGCGGTTTTAGCCACAATATTAAGTAGTTTTCAGCAATAAATTGCAGCCCTAATGGCTATAGCATTCACTTCATGACAGCAGCAAGATATCCATTGAAATTGCAAAGCGTTGAAGTATAATTAGCATGCCAATAATGTCATAAAGTTAATTTGAGTGAAGGTTTAAGAGTTGTTGAAAGTATATCACAAACAATATGACTAGTGCCGTCTACTTCTTTGGGCAATGGAGTCAAGCAACACTTTGAAAGATGAATTAGATATTCAAGAAGAATGAAACTTTGAACCCTAAGGTGCTACCCCTTTTGGACCTTAGGATCAAAACCTACAAGAAAACAATCCCTAGGATGCAAAACCCTTATGGATCCTAGGTGTTGTTTTCCTTCTTCTAGAGCGTCTAGTTCAAGGATCAAATGGACTAAAGTCAAAACCCTAAGGTGCAACCCCTTATGGACCTTAGGTCTTTGAATTTAGTTAGAAGAGATTATTCCTAGGGTGAAAACCCTTATGGACCTTAGAATTGGGTCTCTAAATGCTTTCACAAACTTGGAAAAATAAAAGTATGGAAGGAACAAAACCCTTATGTTTCCTTCCTAGGGTTTCACTAGAACAAAGTAACATGGAACAAGATAGTAATTATCATATTATACCATGAAGAAACATCTCAACTTGAAGAAGAAAACTCACCAATCCAAGTCGCTATGCAAAAGAAACCCTAGTTTCAACATTCATCCATCCTAGAAAGGGGTAACTCTAGGATGGATGAAAGTGCAACCCCTTTTGGACCTTAGGATCAAAACCTACAAGAAAACAATCCCTAGGATGCAATTCCTTATGGATCCTAGGTGTTGTTTTCCTTCTTCTAGAGTGTCCAGTTCAAGGATCAAATGGACTAAAGTCAAAACCCTAAGGTGCAACCCCTTATGGACCTTAGGTCTTTGAATTTAGCTAGAGACTAGTCCTAGGGTGCAAACCCTTATGGACCTAGAACTAGGTCTCTAAATGCTTTCACAAACTTGGACAAATAAAAGTATGGAAGGAAAAAAACCCTTATGTTTCCTTCCAAGGGTTTCACTAGAACAAAGTAACATGCTACAAGATAGCAATTTTTACATTATGCCATGAAGAAACATCTCAACTTGAAGAAGAAAACTCACCAATCCAAGTCACTATGCAAGAGAAATCCTAGTTTCAACATTCATCCATGCTAGAAAGGGGTAATTCTAGGATGGATGAATTTGCAACACCTTTTGGACCTTATGATCAAAACCTACAAGAAAAAAATCCCTAGGATGCAAACCCTTATGGATCGTAGGTGTCGTTTTCCTTCTTCTAGAGTGTGTAGTTTAAGGATCAAATGGACTAAAGTCAAAACCCTAAGGTGCAACCCCTTATGGACCTTAGGTCTTTAAATTTAGCTAGAGACTAGTCCTAGGGTGCAAACCCTTATGGACCTTAGAACTGGGTCTCTAATGCTTTCACAAACTTGGACAAATAAAAGTATGGAAGAAGAAAAACCCTTATGTTTCCTTCCTAGGGTTTCACTAGAACAAAGTAACATGCAACAAGATAGCAATTATCACTTTTATCCCCCCATTCCTAGGGATAACTAAGGAGATGATGTATCGAGGCCCACAGGTTGCAGACATGGAGTGCCGAGAGCTAGATGAGCAGGCAAAGCCCCTCCTCAGCTACACATCACCAGTGATCGATGGCAGCAACGTCCACCACACCCAACTTGGCCCATAGAGGACAATAGGTCTTGCTTCATGAGGTAACAAGTCCGGTCTCGTGGTAAGTGTCATTTTAATAATTGAAGCATTTGAACATGTTTCAAAGGGTCCTTTCTTGATTTTGAAAACGTTTGCTTGGAAATTATGCCTTTTTCCTCATTTTACCTTGGTGATTGACATTTCGTCCTAGTAAGTGGGCCACCCTCGGGAAAAGGGTTGCTACTAGAGGGTCTCCTTGAAGGGTCATCATACCATTCCCGCACATACTTATCACTTTCCATTACTTCTTCCCTTTCGTTTTCTTATCTTTTGGGTTTTCGGACATATTGACCCAAGAAGGGTTTGTACCTCATTTCATGGGAAGAAGGGGCTAAAGGCCCGGAGGCTTGTAGTTGGAAAAAGATAAAAGGAAAATATTAATCCTCTACATGCTCTCCCTAATGGTCCTGACAACAATGAAATGCTTCTCCATAAACAATTCAAGGACCTGTAAAATAAAACACATAATTAATAAATGTCCTGCTTGTTGAGGGAATGCATTGTGGTGTCCTTTACTTTCCTTGCACATGGCACTCAATGTGTTATAGCCTCAAGTGGCATTGCGATACTCTTTACTTTCCCTTGCATATAGTACCCAATGTTCGGACCTTAATCAATTAATTGCAAATAAAAGGGCTTGGAAAAATGTTGCATTGAAAACGAGGATGCAACACACCCTCTACAAAGGCACCCATAAATGAGACAATATGAGCCCTTGTATGTCAAGAAAACCCATGCCAAAAAGTTACACCCCCATCCACCTCATACTCTTTCACATGACTTAGAGAGGGTCTTGCTGGGAAACACTCCTTGACTTGGGGAATGATCTACCCAATAGGGCACCATGACAATCCTCCCATACTTAAATTTGGCAAGTTGTATAAGGTCTTTAGGAATTGGTTTATTTTGAAAAGGGGGGATTTGATGCACATGTTTGGGTGGTTCTTTTGTTAAATACGACTTACTTGGCATGATACTAGTGACTTGTAGACCCTTGGAGGGTGTACTTGTTTGTCTTTGCAGGGCCTTTCCAGGTGAAAGCTAGTTCGTGGAGGCACAAGGTTGCTTGGACCTTCATAGGGTCATGAAGCCCACAGGTTGGATGATGCACTCCCTCTCATTGGACACTTGGGAGGATGAACATTGCCTTTGGAGGCACTTGGACACCATGAGATGATCACATGCTATCCCCTTGCACCCCAATGTTGGCCTTTGGAGGCCTAAAACGTCACTTTATATGCTCTAAATGTCACATGGAGGCCAGAGTTTTTGATGGGGTTCTCATGGTTGATGGTGATGTGACATGGGTTGATGGTGATGTGACATGGGTTGATGGAGAGAGAGACACATGGCATGCACTAGAGAACTTGGTGGCGAGGCACATGGCCTTTGGAAGCCCAACGATCTTCATCAAAAGGCTCAATGTCTCTCGTAAAGGCCTAAAGTCACCCTTTAGGGCATGACGTCACCCCTAAAAGGGGAATTACTTTATGTATTTTGTAATTTTAAGTTGTAAAGGGAAAATAGAGGAGGTCGACCTCTCTAATTTGTTGTTGACATTTTAAAAAGTGGACAAATTGGTTTTAGGTGACCTTATATAAATAGAGGTCACCTCAATGTCATTTTATCATCATGGTTTTGAGAATTACATACTCTCTTGGCTGAAATTTTCGCCCTACTTGGGCAATTTGCTCTATCTCTCTCTTGATGTTTTTTGGATGCTCTTTTCCTGTCTATTGGAAGGAAGGCTAGCGCTATCTCTTGATGCTAATTTTCTTGGTAATGTGATGGAATATTCTTGATAAAGAAGGGTTTTTCATGCAATCTCTTGAAATTGGTATGGAATTTCTGCATAATTGTATTGTTTCTTCTTGTTTCAAGGTTAATTTGTCTAAATCCTTGGAGTATAAGGGCATACACCCTCCATCAAGATCTATCTTGTTGTCATTGAAAAAACTATTTTGCAAAGGTTTTTACAAGGAGTAAAAGGGCTTACACCCTTGTAGATTTACCTTGCTAAGGATTGTTTGCTCTAGGGAGTAAAAAGGCTTACACCGCTAGAGAAGTTACAAACCCTAGCTCATATACAAGAGACTCTATAACCCAATAGATAAGGCACTAATGTACGTGCATTGGAGATTGAATATTCATGCATTGGTATACGTGATTTCTTGAGATATTGCAATTGTTCATGTTGGATTTAATTCTACATGTTATAAGCTTTCTTGTGCCCTAGGGGCGTATTGATTGGCCAAGTAATCTCATTGCTGTTATAAACTTAATGCTACAGCCAATAGGGCTGCAGCAAACTCATCTTCTTCTCATTGTTTACTCAATTTTCTACCACTAAAATTTACTTGCAAGCTGCCATAATTAACCTACTAGTTATCAACTATCTTTTGGGTGGTTTACTTGTTGATTCTAGTGGCTAGAATTTGCTGTTGTAGCAATTGTTTGCTACAGCCATAAGGCTGTTACAAAACTTGTTGATGACACTACATAACAACTCCTTAATTGCTATCAAAGTCTTTCTTTAATCATTGGGAATTCATCTCCTTTTTGCTAGCTTTCTTTCCATTATCTTGTACTCGATTTTGATGGTTAAATTTCCATTATCTACTATTTGATGGTTATGAGGTGGAGGATTCACTAGATGGATGTGAAGACAACTTTCCTCAACGAGATCATCGAGGAGGAAGTATATATAGAGCAACCTTAGGGCTTTGAGGTACATGGGAGGGAGTCTCACGTGTGTAGGCTTAAGAAAGCCTTGTACGAACTAAAACACGCACTCGGGGCATGGTATTCCAGGATTGATAGATACTTGTAGAGTATGGGCTTTACCAAGAGTGAGGCGAATCTTAACTTGTACTTCATTCTTGTTGGGACAGATCCGCTTATCTTGGTGCTATACGTAGATGATTTGTTTCTCACAGGTGCAGAGGAGCTTATAGCAGGGCACAGAGCAGATTTGGCTACAGAGTTCAAAATGAAGGATATTGGCTTGATGCATTATTTCTTGGGGTTAGAGGTATGGCAGATATCGAGAGAGATCTTCCTTGTTCAAGGGAAGTGCACAATGCAGATATTGAGGGGATTTAGGATGGAGGATTGTAGATTGATGGCTACACCTATGCTTACCAAATTTAAGAAGGTTGTCACTTCAAATTCAGAGTTGGTGGATCCCAGGGTATACAGGCAACTGATAGGTTCATTCATGTATTTGGTCAACACCAGGCTAGATATATCTTTTGTTGTGAACATCTTGAGTTAGTTCATGGTTGAGTCGAGGCAAGTGCATTGGATAGCATCGAAGCATGTGCTCATATACTTGAGAGGTACAATGGAGTATGGGTTGAGGTATCTTGGAGGTGATGGAGTAAGGCTGCAGGGATATATAGACTCAAATTGGGTAGGGAGTGAAGTAGACAGGAAGAGAACCTCAGGGTGTTGTTTCAACTTGGGATTAGCAGTGATCACATGGTTCAGTAGGAAGCAAAATTTTGTAGCACTCAGTTCAGCAGAGGTAGAGTATATGGCAATGAGTATGGCTAGTTGTGAAGCCATTTTGCTTCGTAAATTGCTTACAAGAGTATTTGATCAGGAGTTGGAGCCTAAGGTGATATACTGTGATAATCAGAGTTGTATCAAACTCTCTGAGAATCCAGTATTCCATGACAAGTCCAAGCATATTGAGATCATATATCATTTCATCCGAGACAGGATCCATAAGGGAGCATTCCAGCTTCAATACGTTTCCATAAATGAGTAGGTTGCAGACATTCCGACCAAACCCTTGGTTAAAGGGAAGTTTGTGTTCTTCAGGGACAAACTTGGAGTGGTGCAGAATACCTTCCTTGCTAAGAGGGAGTGTTGATGTTTGTAGCATTAGAAAGGTACTTCCACACAAGTTTAAGTGTCTAGATATGTGGAAGTCGTCCAAATCCTTCTACCTTGATACTTTACTTTAATTAAAGAAATTATTAAAGTAAATTTCTTTTATTAATTAGTTGAGTTTATTTAATGAAATGCTAAAGTTATTAGCATTAGTGAATTAAATATTAGCCATTGATCTCAAGTGAGGTGAGATTTAATCTCAACCGTCAATCACTTTGGAGATTAGGGTTAGATCACAACTCAAGATTATAAAAGAAAGGCTAGGGTAAAGGAGGAAGGTTGTTTTTTTGACACAGAGAGCAGAGGACTTTTGCTCAAGGAGATCTCAAATAGGTGGAGAAGGATTTTCATCTAGAGATCAGTATAGGTTAGGAAAATAAAGAACAGGGGTAGCCGCAAGGAATTCCAGCAGATTGGAGTCACAGCAGCAGGGTCGTGCCGTATGGTGTTTTTCGTACAGTCTTAGTGCACGTGTACGCGGGTTTTAGTGGAGACAGACGTGTATACACGAGTTTGCTTAAGGAAAGGAACATACATCTTGGAAAGTATGAAATTCCAGATTGTACAACATACTAGAAGTTGCTAGTGTTTGTAGGTGTTGTCTAAAGTTTTCTGTATTTTCTCTGTGGGCCATTTTCCCATTTAAGCTTTGAAGTTATTTGAATGATAAGTTTAGTTGATGGAAAGAATATCTTTGTGTATTGTGTATGAGATTTTGGTTTCAGTATTGCTTCTGCTATTTATTTGAGTTGATTATTTCAGCAAGTGTATTTTTTTTTGTGAGTTGCTAATTTGATTTACAACAAGGAAATCACTATATACCAAGATACCTAGGTGTCGAGATTAGAAAATCAACATAAACAACAAAGGAAAAACCCTCGTGTCTTCTTATTTTCGTATATTATTCTAATGACATCATGTTTCTTAGCTCAGAGAGGACTTGGTCTTGGAATCCATGGTGGAGAGAGAGGAGGTGATGAAGAAAATCAACATTAATTTCCTATTGATTCTCTTCTCTAGACGTATGTGACAAAGATAGGGATGAATGATACAAACGTAGGGGAAAGCTAGTCACAGAATCACAAAAAATGCAAGCAAAATTTTACATGGTCATATACAACAATCGAAGCCCATATGCTTTGGATTCCTAATGATAGAGTTAGTTTTTGCCTGAATATGAGTGAAAAGGATGTGGCTTTGTTTCAAAAGGAGCATAATGAAGCACAATTATCCAAGGATGAAAGGAGGGGCAACAACCATACTTAATTTGCTTCCAAAAGGGTACAAAAGTTCTTTAATTGTTGAAGAAGACTACAAGAGATTGAACATTGGAACTTTTATCCCCCACTTTTAGGGATAATTAAGGAGATTATGTCTCGAGGCCCACAGGTCCTAGACATGGAGTACCGAGAGCCGGATCGACTTAAGCATTGCCCTGGAGGGCCCATCTTTTCTTCCTTTCAGCGCCTCAACTTTGTCAGCAGCAACAACATCCATCACCTTGGCTTGGTCTTGTAGCGGAGATGGATCTTGCTCCATGAGGTAATGAGTACAGGTATCATGGTATGTGTCACTTTGATCCTCAAAACCTTTGAATATGTGCATTTAGTTCTTTTTGTTTCTAACAGGTGCTTAGATCTTATAATTATCAACTTGACCATGTCTGGGGGGAATAATAGGATGCCCTAGTAAGCCTGTGCCCATAGGTTTTGAGTTGCCACTGGGGAATTCATGAAAAGTCATCGTCTGCTCCCGTCATACTTACCACTTTCCATCTTACTTCTCGCTCATCCATCCCATTACATTGGTCCGGACATTGGGTTGGCCAATCATTTAAGGGTTACACCTTACCTTGTGGGAAGAAGGGGCTAAAGGCCCAGAAGGTAAAAGCAACTAGCAAAAGATAAAAGCCTAAAATAAAACCTCGAGATGCTTCACCCAGGGATCCCCAAGAAAGCAGTGAAATGATTCTCAGCAAGAAACAAGAGGGACCCATAAAAAATAATAAAACAAGACCTAGTCAAAGGATAGGGGGTCTCATCACGAGCCAGCCTATTAGGTCCATGGGCACCTAGCGGTATGGCACTACTAGCAGCTGGTTACCATGCCAGGGTAGTGGCTCTTGGTTGCATGGCCAAGAGAAAGGGGGTCTCATCCCGAGCCAACCTTCTCATTTCCGTGAAAGTGCTTGTGGGTAACATTGTCACCACTGGTCACCACGCCAGGGAAGTGTCCCCTGATTAGCTCCTTGAAAGAAAAAGAAATAAAGAAATAAGAGTAAAAGGCATGAATGGGCTTGGAAACATTTGCATGCAGGGCAGGTGCAACTCGCCTTTTACAAAGGCACCCACAGGTAAGCCTAGCATTTCCCTGCTATCACTGCACCCCTTGTCACAACATCCCTTATCCACCTCACCCATTAACATGACTAGGATTTGATCTCTTCCGGAAACATCCCTTTTCCAGTGGACACTAGCCCAATAGGACGCACTGCCACTTCCTCCAAACTTGCATTGCGGATTTGTATAATGTCTTTGAGCACTTAACTGGGTAAAAGGGGTTTTATGCACATGTTTATTAAAATTGATGATTGGATGTGATTGACATTGCTATGATCCCTGTGACTTATGAGCCCATGGAGGGCGTATCTGTTGATGTGCAGGATCATACCCGACGGACAGGTACACATGGGGAGATGATTAGTTCGGACCTCCATGGGACTGAAGAGCCCACCAGATGGATGCTGAGACCCCAATAGGGGGCAGAGACAGGACAGAGGGGTTTGCACCGGAGAAGAGGACGTTCCACAGAAACACCCCGACAGAGCCTTACCTAGGGGGGTTGTGCCCTCTCCATTGGGACGCTGGCCTTGGAAAGCCCATGACATCACCCAGGATGCCCATGACGTCATCCAACATCATGAACGTTTTGGGGTGGCAGTTATGGCGGTTGTCGTACGTGTGGCAGCTTGGAGAGGCCAAAGGAGGGCTAACGTTTTGCTCTAGGAGGCCAATGCTACCCTAAAAAGGGCTAACGACACCTTAGAAAGGGCATGACGTCTTTACTTTGCTTGATTAGGGTTTAATTTATGACATTTTAATGTAAAACAATATTATTTAGCCTTGTCGGCCTTATCGGCCTTTTGG
>SNQJ01S0007805.1:189184-208060 GCA_010110895.2 Picea sitchensis | reverse complement strand
ATGGCTTTTCAGAAATCCCCCCAAGTGGCAAACCAAAACCTACGGACACAGGCTTACTAGGGCATCCTGTCAATCCCCCCAGACATGGTCAAGTGGGCAAGCATAAGATCCAAGCATTTGTTAGAAATAAAAGGAATCATATGCACATATTCAAGGGTTTTGATGATCAAAGTGACACATACCATGATACTTGGACTCTTTACCTCATGGAGCAAGAACCATCTCCGACACAAGACCAAGTCGATGGTGATGGATGCTGTTGCTGCTAACAAGATAGAGGCGCTGAAAGGAAGAAAAGGTGGGCCCTCCAGGGCCATGCTAAAGTCGATTTGACTCACGGTTCTCCATGTCTAGGACCTGTGGGCCTTGAGACATGATCTCCTAGTTATCCTTAAAAGTGGGGGATAACAGGGCCTACCACCCTAAACAGAAAGAGCTATCCTATGGAGGTGACAGTGGTAGGATAGTCTCAGTTTTGCCAGTTTGCCTTTCATCCATCCATCATTTACTCCAACTACAAATTGTGCGATAACATCTTAGTGCCGTTGCCAGGAACACTGAGTCAATTCTCCTCAAGACGACACTTTTCAGTAAGCCTTTCCTCAAAGAACATTTTTTCTTACAAGCTTACCTGGCTTCCACTAAGGGTGATTCCCTTATTTTTTTGATAATTTCAAGAAAATTATCTGGCAACTCCACCGATGACGAAGCCAACTATGACTTCTCAATGGGATCTGTGAAACTACAAGCCTTTAGACATGAGTAAGATCCCGGGATACCCTCAACAAATGCCCCTTGAATACAAAAATTTGCTCCCTAGATTTATTGGTGTTGATAGGGAGAGAGTCGACTATCACATGAGAAACTTCTGGGATTTCTTTCTATACCACCATATCGCTGATGATGCTGAAGACTTGGTCATGAAAATTTTCTCTGCCAGTCTTTATTGCAACGCTAGGGAGTGGTATGAAAACCTCCCCGATGCCAGCATCACAACTATGGAACAATTTGAAGAAACCTTCTCAGAAGATGGGGTATTCAGTTGGAAAACATCCCAGTACTACTAAACAGACTCGAGCATATAAAGAAAACTGAGGATGAAACTGTCAGAGACTTTCAGGATAGGTTTGAGGACATACTGTATCAAATTCCTGAAAGCCATCATCCTGAAGAGAAGTACCTTGTCCATCTCTATACCCATGCACTTTTGGTGCATCTGGGTTTCCTCCTTAGTAAGAGGACCCCAAGGACGCTCAATGAAGCTCACAGCATGGCTGCAAGGATCGAGCAAAACATCTCCTTATCCGAGTAAGATACCTCTTTACCTCAGGTACTCTTAGTATGGAAAGTTTGGTTGCCCTTGAGAACTTTATTGTTGATTTCCAAGAAGAAGGGGAACCAACCATGGATCAACATAGGACTGCTGAAGACACAGTTGAGGAGCTGGAACCTAAGCAAAATGATGAAATATCAACTTGTGCTCTTCCCTCTGATGAAGCCATCCACGAGCCTTTTCCCCCTGCACAACAAGAAGATGATGAGGTTAGTTGCTTTCCTTTTTAGGATTCCGATGACACCTTGTTCCATGATTTAGAAAGTGAAGGAGAGATGGAATCCTCAAACGAAGTAGATATTACTTGCTGTACAATTGAAGATGAAGGGGCAATTTTTGAAGATGAAGGGGCAATTTTTGAGGATGAAACAATGATGCATGTTAAAGACACCCAAGTCCTCGAAGCTCCTGCACAAGAAGAAATAGTGAGTAACCCTCCTCTCCAAGATTTTGATAATTCTCTACTTTATGATTTAGGAAATGAGGAGGAGACAGATGAGCCCTTGAATATTTTGAATCCTTCATGTTATGACACAGATAGTGACATAGTTGATATTGATGAGTTCATACATGTTGGAAGACGTAAATGGGATGTAGTTGGTTTTGATATGGACCCCATTTACGACATTGAGAATCATTTCCGAGTGTTGCCTTCACAATTATCACTACAGGATACTTTTGATTTTGACCAGTGGTAACAAGGAGATGATATATTTACCCATACTTTTCAAACACCTAAGGATGACCTAGTACCATGTTTTCATGATGATTTTCGGTCTTACCTTGAGGGTTTTGATGAGTACTCCTCTGAGCACTCGGATTCATTCCATGAAGAAGATTATCAACCACCGTTGTGCTCAGGTCTTGATAGGAGTAAGGACATTGTTTGCTTGAAGAGGGATCCTTGTGACAACTTTCCCCAACCACCTCCGATTACTTTACTTTGTTGTGTCTCTAGAGGTGTTGTTGGGAAATATGTCTTTTGTATTGAATTTCTTTTGGGGCAAACCTTCGAGTCCGAGGGTTGGTTGAATACTTCAAGAATAAGTCTTTCATCTCAGCTTTTCAACTTTACCTTAGGAGTTTGCCAGTCATTTACTAGACCCTTGTCAATCCCGTCCAGGATTTCAGATCATGAGGACATCTTAGGTAGCCAGCTTGCAGACCTTTTGAGTCGGTGTTCTGAACCTTTGATTTTTCACGATCCCTTCCTGAACTGGATTGAGCACTTTCCTCAGAGATTGACTTGGCATGATTTTATCCCTCCCACCCGCTTCCATGAGTTAGACTTTATGATTTCTGACGCTACTATACATTCTCTAACCCATATTATTTTTGTGCTTAACTTATCACTATTTTGGTTTATGATGAAGCACAAAGGTAGGTATTGTGGGACATTGCTGGATTGGTTTGACTGGTCGTTTGACTACACCTAACATCCAGCCAACAGGTAAGTACATGTAAGTAGGTAGGCATTTGCATTCATTGTATATACCATTTGCATTTCATACTAGAGTAGTTTGCTTTCACACTTGTACATATGCTTGCTTTCAGTTATATATATATATATATATATATGACCTGGGGGTGATATCACCACCCCAAATGATTATTGATAGTTTCTATTGAGGTCAAGCAGGTTACAGGTTATGCCAGAGATGCTGAGGTTCTCATGCGCTCTACGGTGAGCACATGTCCTCGAGTTGGAGCCAGATGTTATCCCCCACTTTTAGGGATAACTAAGGAGATTATGTCTCGAGGCCCACAGGTCCTAGACATGGAGTACCGAGAGTCGGATCGAGTTAAGCATGGCCCTAGAGGGCCCATCTTTTCTTCCTTTCAGCGCCTCCACTTTGTCAGCAGCACTAGCATCCATCACCTTGGCTTGGTCCTGTAGCGGAGATGGATCTTACTCCATGAGGTAATGAGTCCAGGTATCATGGTATGTATCACTCTGATCCTCAAAACCTTTGAATATGTACATTTAGTTCTTTTTGTTTCTAATAGGTGCTTGGATCTTATACTTATCCACTTGACCATGTTTGGGGGGAATGACAGGATGCCCTAGTAAGCTTGTGCCCACAGGTTTTGAGTTGCCACTGGGGGGATTCATGAAAAGTCATCGTCCGCTCTCGTCATACTTACCACTTTCCATCTTACTTCCTGCTCATCCATCCCATTACATTGGTCCGGACATTGGGTTGGCCAATCATTTAAGGGTTGCACCTTGCCTTGTGGGAAGAAGGGGCTAAAGGCCCAGAAGGTAAAAGCAGTTGGCAAAAGATAAAAGCCTAAAATAAAATCTCGAGATGCTTCGCCTAGGGATCCCCGAGAAAGCAGTAAAAAGCTTCTCATCAAGAAACAAGAGGGACCCATAAAAAATAATAAAACAAGACCTAGTCAGAGGATAGGGGGTCTCATCACGAGCCAGCCTATTAGGTCCATGGGCACCTAGCGGTATGACACTACTAGCAGCTGGTTACCACACCAGGGTAGTGGCTCTTGGTTGGATGGCCAAGAGAAAGGGGGTCTCATCATGAGCCAACCTTCTCATTTCCATGAAAGTGCTTGTGGGTAACATTGCCACCACTGGTCACCATGCCAGGGCAGTGTCCCCTAGTTAGCTCCTTGAAAGAAAAAGCAATAAAGAAATAAGAATAAAAGGCATTAATGGGCTTGGAAACATTTACATGCAGGTCAGGTGCAGCTCTCCTTCTACAAAGGCACCCACAGGTAAGCCTAGCATTTCCCTGCTATCACTGCACCCCTTGTCAGGACATCCCTTATCCACCTCACCCATTAACATGACTTGGATTTGATCTCTTCCGGAAACATCCCTTTTCTAGTGGACACTAGCCCAATAGGACGCCCTGTCACTTCCTCCAAACTTGCATTGCAGATTTGTATAATGTCTTTGAGCACTTGACTGGATAAAAGGGGTTTTATGCACATGTTTATTAAAATTGATGATTGGATGTGATTGACATTGCTATGATCCCTGTGACTTATGAGCCCATGTAGGGCGTATCCGTTGATGTGCAGGATCATACCCGACAGATGAGTACATATTGGACAGGTACACATGGGGAGATGATTAGTTTGGACCTCCATGGGGCTGAAGAGCCCACCAGATGGATGCTGAGACCCCAACAGGGGGCAGAGACAGGATAGAGGGGTTTGCACCGGAGAAGAGGAGGACGTTTCACATAAGCACCCCGACATAGCCTTACGTAGGGGGGTTGTGCCCTCTCCATTGGGACGTTGGCCTTGGAAGGCCCATGACGTCACCCAGGATGCCTATGACGTCATCCAACATCATGGACGTTTTGGGGAGGCAGTGATGGCAGTTGTGGCACGTGTGGCATCTTGGAGAGGCCCAAGGAGGGCTAACGTTTTGCTCCAGGAGGCCAATGCTGTCCTAAAAAGGTATAACGTCACCCTAGAAAGGGCATGACGTCTTTACTTTGCTTGATTAGGGTTTAATTTATGAAGTTTTAATGTAAAACAATATTATTTGGTATTTTGGCCTTGTCGGCTTTTTGGTGACCTAAATTTTATTAAGATCACTTGGTATTGTATAAGTAGAGAGATAAAGCTCTCATTTTAGACATCATCTTTCACTCACACTTAGTGAGGTCTGAAATTTGCGCCCTCCTTTAGGGTTTTTGGCTGAAAATTGATGCGCAGTTGTTGAAGGAGTCTCTTTCTTGGTTATTTTGGCATTTTCTTGGTGGAAGGTTTACAACTAGGGTTTGGCTATATGAATGCTTGGTGGATGTAAGTGAATTTCTGCAAAACACTTCTTTATTGAATGGTTATGGTATTGTTTACTTGCATTTTGTTATTTTAATTCGCTGGATTAAACCCTAGGGGACAAGCACATGTTGGTGTCCTTGTCTCATGTCCCTACTAAGTTAAGCTAAGAGCCATTTTGATTTGCTGAAGTTAGATAGAGCCTTGCCATAACAACACTCTACTTCTACTCTTCTAGCATAGCCATTTTTATTCTTGTCATTGAGCTAAAGAAGGAGGAGAAAACACTAAGGCCTAGGGTTTCTACTGTTAATATTATGGTAGCTTCGGGAGGTATGAACCTCTATTGTGACCTATGACGAAACTAGAATCCTCCGGAAGGAAGCAAAGAAATGAAGAAAACGCTAGACAGGTTGTCGGCTCCAGAAATATATTTAATATGAATTTATTAATACCCAGAAGGAGAAGTCGGCCCCAATTAAACTGCCCAGATTACTATAAATACAGGGTGCCAGTTTTCATTATTCACATCTCAGCAGTTGCAAAGAGAACTGGATCTGCGCAGGTGCAGTTGCAGCTTGTGCGCAGGTTTCTGGGAAGGTGTGCGCTAGCCTCTGGGTGGGATCATCTGTTCAATTTAGTTTCTATTCTTGCTTGGTGCATTAGCCTCTCTTGGCTATTGGATTGCTACCAGGATTCTCTTCTCGGTCAAGGTCAAGGTGCTCAGAGGGTGGCTTCGGCCTATGGTTGGGTGACGAGGGTATCGTCAATGGTAAAACGAGCACAATCTTCTATATTCTAACATCTACACCTTCATGAGCCTTTCTCCCCTAGGGCTTCATTGTTGAGGCCTTGCCTTAGCAACACTTCAACATCTAACCCTCTTGTCTTTAGCCCAATCACTATCATTTCGGCCCTTCAACATTTGCAGCTATTTTGACTCCATTTGCCCTAATAACGCATTGATTTAAGATGTCCTGTGTTGAGTACCTTGATCACACACACTTCTAAATATTCTTGAACAATCAATAACTACTTCTAACCCTAGCTTAGACTAACACTCACTAACCCTATTGCTGCTGTTATCTACTTATGTTATACTTATACCTTGCAGCATTTATTTTATCTTTAAAGCAATTGAATGGTTGGCTGAAGCGTTGCTTCTAATGTTTGTGATATTACATTGATGATAGATTGCCATTGCACATTGTGAAGTTTCTTCATTAGCATTTATTGTGAAGTAATACATTATAATCATTGCTAGTTTACATCATTGACTTGCTTCATCCATATTGTCTATCAATTGCTTTATATCAGAAGTCCTACATCATATGAAGTACTAACCAAGCAAGTGATCTTGAGCATGTATAGTTTCCTTGTTGCTTTGTCTCGGGCAGGTACACTTTTGGTTACTATTTCCGGTTATCTTTACCATTATTGGCTATTAAGCCAGACTTTCTAATCGGTGGTGACTTGTGAGGGGGAAAACTTTACTTAGCCTTTTAAGCCTTTGCCTTCTCAAAAACTCAGGTCACCGGGGACGTCTCCCCTGGCCCTACCACCCTAAACAAAAAGAGCTATCCTATTGAGGTGATAGTGGTAGGATAGTTTCAGTTTCGCCAGTTTGCCTTTCATCCATCCATCATTTATTCCAACTACAAACTGTGCGATAACAGGACCCTTGGCAACATTATTTGACAAGGGTGGAAGGGAAATATTATTGGATCTGGGCCCTGGGGCATGGATTTTTGATTCTCGGATTTGATACGGATCCAGAGTCGGATCCAGCTCTATTCGCCTAGAATCCACTCTGAAAAGGATCCATTGCAAATGAGATTTATTGCTAGGGTTCACTGACACCCACACACCATAGCTCTTCTAGATTACGATGGGTTGAATGGAGTCACTTGGTTATATGTTTCATTGTTTTCCGTTGCCTTGGTAAATTTCATAGATTATCATGGAGAATTCCAGTCTATGGTGAAATCGTGGCGTTCATTTAAAAGCTTGCGAACCTTCCATCAATCGTGGCAGTGGCATAAATCGTTGGTCGTCTCTCCCTTTGGTTATTTTGTATTGGGGCTGAAACGGGATGCCATACACATAAATCGTTGGTGGTTTCTCATTGGTTATTTTTTTTACTTGCATTGGGGCAAGTCTAAACATTCTACTTTTTGGACTTTTTCTGGCAACTATCACTGGGATCCGACTTTGTAATTGTTGGTGAAATTGCAATTTATCGTTTCTTAAATTGCATTTTTGAATGCATAAATGGATTCAACGCCCTGAAAATCCCCTGTTGCACTCGGATTATGCAATCTTAACAACTGATATTTGCAATTCCAACAATTCTCTCAAATTTTTTACCACAATTTGGGCAAAACTGATCAGAAAAATGTCCTCGAAAAAGGTTCAAAAAGTAGAATGCTTAGACTACTGGTTTGCATTGGGGCTGATGCTTATAATGTTTATTTAATTAACATATATAATGAGACATTGCACCAAAGTCTATATATCCAATGTTTTATAGTTAAATAATTAAAGTCTTATATTAATTATTATTTCAAATTTATAAGTACTATATAATAATTATTTTATGTAAGTATTATATACTATATATGTATATATAAGTCATATATTTGAAAATTTATATATTTTTTAATTCTTAAAAATTATAAAGATCCATTTATATTGTTTGTTATTGTCGTTTCCATGTATCGGAATCTTGGCTTTTCAAAAATCTGGCGGATACGTATCCAAATCCTAGTAACTCAGGGGGAAAGAGATGGACAAGGAAGTTGCCCAACCAAAAAGGTAGGATTAGGGTTTTAGGGGCATATGATTCTTTTCGTTTTTGTTTTTGATATCTTCTTTCTTCTGTTGACTAAACCAGTGGGTAGCAAGCCCAGTGAGCAATATCAGGCTTCAGCGAGTCATGTCATTGATTTTTTGTTGTTTTCGAAGAGTCATACACTGACTCTATCTAGTCAGGTCCCGTGAGTCCCTCACTCAGCCTTAGGGGAGTCAATTACCAGTTCAAACTGGATTGGGGTCAAAACCAATCATACTGGGCCAATTAAAACTGGGTGAAGTATATTAATCAATGTTCCACCAAGTCTCCGGGACGGGGGGACGCAGGTGCAGGGAGATGCACAAGGGGGACGTGTGGAACTACCCCCAAATTTTTGGGATTTTTGGGAAATGGGGGACGGGGGGACGTCACATATATAATAAAAAAAATATAAAAAATAAAATTTTAAAAATAAAAATAATAATGATAATCTGATAAATCTCAACAATAACAATTCAATGTTCATCTCATACAAATTCATTAGTAAATACTAAAATACTAAATACCACTAAATTAGTAAATTGAAAATTCAAATTTGTAAATGATATAAACTATTAAACACGATTCAAAATTCAATTTAAATTCAGTAATGAAATACATTGATTCATAAATCATAAATGAAAGTTGAAACATAAATAGTAAAATAATAAATATCGATACATTGATTTAAAAATTAAATTCATCATTCATCATTCTAGAATCTTATTAATTAGTACTAAGCAAAATACTTATTAATTAATTGTGTTTTAAAATTTATAAAATTATATAATGGGCATAAGTTATAAGATGGCATATGATAAATTATAAGTTATTGTGTTTTAATATTTTATTGTTTTAAACTATAAGTTATTGCCTTTAAAATTTATTATTTAATAAATTAATTGTGTTTAATTTTTTATTTTTTTTATATTTGTTTTTTAATTTTTTCTGTTTTAAGTCTTATTAGGCAAAAAAAAAATTGGGGGGATGTCCAGGAGTCCCCTTTTGGGGGGGATGTCCAGAAGTCCCCCTTTTCAAGGGGGGACGTCCAGGAGTCCCCCTTTTAGGGGGGGGCATCCAGAAGTCCCCCTTTTCAAGGGGGGATGTCCAGGAGTCCCCCTTTTGGGGAGACTCGTCCCCCACCTTGGGGAGTCGCGTCCCCCAGTGTCCCCTCGCGTCTCCCCAAAAAGGGGACGTGGGAAACGTGGGGGATGCGTCCCCGTGGAACACTGATATTAATATACACAATATTTACACTTTGGTTCATGTACAAAATAGGGTATTGAATTCCTGAAAAAATACAAGAAAATAATTTTTTTTAAGAAGATTGCAAAACACGTTTCCGATAAAAACTAGGATGAGGCAGGTGCTGATAATTGAATTGTGATTGAGCACAGATAAAATGCTGTTTTCAATTAAGTCAAAATCACAGAGGCAGCAATGTGCTTTTCAACCATGAATAATGCTCTACTTTTATTATTGATTCATAATCTTCAGGATATTAAACTTTTCAAGGGTGATATTAATTGCAATCAATGAATTTCTTCTTAATAGGCTTGAATAGAATTTGACGTATTGCATGTATGTGGATGATCTGCACTTTTATAGTACAAATGAATATCATCTGGTAGTGTCTTGAAAGTTATACTGTTGAAAAGTTTGGATTTATGCTAAAATATTAGTCTGAAGTTAGATGGATAGAGGGAAGTGGGAACTGATAATGACAATAGATGCAGATAGTGTAGCAAGAGGTATTCACAGTTGTTTTTGGTTGATTTCACTTCAAATGACACATTTGCTCATGCTAAACATTTGATAACTAGACTATGCTTCACCAAGAACAGAAATGGTTTGAGTCACAACTTGAATTATTTTCATAATAGCTTTTTTTTCCATTGGACAATGTTTCAAAAAACATTTTCAGAGAAAAAAACTGTCAGTTATTAGAAGCACTTTTATTGAATGGTTAGCAGATATTAAGATTTCTTGAGATGAATTTGTTAATTCTGAGTTGGACAAATTAATTAGCAATCAATTTCATTGATGACATAAATAAATCTTGATGTCATGGGAAAGAGCATCATCTCTTAAACACATCATGCTTTTAGTCATTTATAGCCATACTTTTACTTTTAGCTCATGAAGGTATAAGGTCCATCTTCAGCTTCACATACTAATTTGTGTTTCTTTGCGCCTTCTTAGAAGGCTTGAATCCAGATCTGGTGGACTTCTTTGTTGGAAAACACCGAAAGTTGATAGTGGGAAGGTATTATATGGTCTCTATCATCCCATATTCATAGATACATTATGCATAATCTATTTTGAATCTGTTCATCCAAGTATATAGATACATTATGCACAATCTAATATGATGTTCTCAAGTTTTCTGACTACTGTTCTATATGTGCTTTATCTTAGATATAATATTTTCTTTCAAGTATAATTTTTGTTGGAAAAATGAATTCTGAACTCTTAGAGAGCACATACAGGAGGGTGACAACTGTCTCCTTAGCCTCATCGCCTAAGGTGCTTCAGAGACAAATTGATGCACTGTCTAATTTTTGTGATCTTTGACAGTTGACAATCACTCTTAGTAAAATTAGATCATGTTCTTCAATGTACTGAAGAGTATGGATGGCCTCTTTATTACTATGTTCCACTAAGTTTCTGGGACGGGGAAGGGGGTGGGGGGTGATGTGTGGAAGCACCCCCAAATTTTAGGGAAATGGGGGACATCGTATATATACTATATATAATATAAAAAAATAAAAAATAAAAAAATTTAAAAATAAAAATAATAATGATAAAATCTTAACAATAACAATTCATCCCATGCAAATTCATCTTTGTACAATGTAAATACTAAATAACAAATAGTAAAATAATAAAAAGTATTAAATTCAAATTTGTAAATGATATAAACATGATTCAAATTCAAATTCAGTAATGAAATACATTGATTCATAAATCATAAATGAAACAAAAATAGTAAAATATTGATACATGGACTTAAATTCATCATTCTAGAATCTAATTAGTACTAAGAAAAATAGTAGATACTAAACTTTCCAATAGAAAATTGGAATTACTAAAACTCATAAATAAAATTTCAATTTTTTTATTTTTTTTTTAATTTTAAGCCTTGATAGAAAAAATTTCAAGGGGGATGTCTAGGAGTCCCCCTTTCAAGGGGGTACTCCCAGGAGTCCCTCTTTCGAGGGGGGATGCCCAAAATCCCCCCTTTTCAAGGGGGGAAAAGGGGGGATGCCCAAAAGCACCCTCCTTTACAAGTGGGATGTCCAAAAGCATCGCTTCTGGGGAAACGTTTACCATTGTGTCTCCCCAAAAGGGGGATGTGGGGAAACTTTTCCCTAGGCACCCCCCTGTCCTGGAAGCATGGGAAACGTGGGGGCAATGCCCCCCACCCCGGGGGATGCATCCTCATGGAACACTGCTTTATTAGACCCTGTTATAGTGCAAGTTGTAGGTTGGGCAAAGCCCGAACCAACCACGGAACAAGTGCTACAACTTGGGAATCCTACACCCGATGTCACCTCGATGTAAGTCCTACACTTCAAGGGTGACTAGGTCACTCTAGGGAGGAGATCCCGGTGACTACAGGGGGATTGAGATGGAGATGGAGGGAAGTGGAAGGAGATCCCATAGAGGTCAATTCTAAGTGGAATGAAAGGTAGGGAGAGATGACTTGCAAGTCAAGTAATTGCTGCCCCACAGGTATAGTACTTTTCCGGATGATTGTACCTGCCCGAGACACAAGAAAAGACACTTTGCAATAGTATATGTTAGTTGGATCAGCAAGTTAAGCTTGTGTCTCTAATTTGCAGCAGTAGATAACAGTGTATATCAGAAAATAAATGATACTATGAGCTGCTCATTAAGTGCTAGAGATCAAGTAAAAAATGCAAGAGAAAAACTAGTAGATGACTAGCTAAACTCAAGATGAAAAACCAATAGTCTTAGCATAAAAGATAAGGCTGTTGTAAACACTTATCTGCAGCAAATTATATCAGCCTTATGGCTGTAACATTCAATGTATTACAGCAAGAAAATTAGCCACTAAAATCTCCTCAAACTTTGCCAAAAAGTGCACTGGGACAAGTAGACTAAGTGTGCAAACTTTGAGCAAAAACCAATGGTTGAATTGAGAGTTATTAAAAAAAGTAAGTTAGGGTTTCTGCAGCCCTAATGGCTGAAGATGCAATTTTGTAACAACAACAATAAGTAGCCCCTAGATGGGGACGCCCGAGTGGCTGTGAGGTGCCCAAGGCACAAGGAAAACAATCCACTTTGCAAGAAGTAAAAATGACCGAAATTCATGTTTCCCAATGCAATAATTTATTTCTCCAATGCAACAAATCAATAACTAGTGCCTTTACTATTGGGTTAATGGAGTCACAAGGAGCTTAGACAAGCTACTTCCTTGGGGGTGTAAGCCCTTTTTCTTCCCAAGGCAAGTTTCTCTAGGCTAGGGTTTAGGCTAAGAGGGTGTATGCCCTTATACTTCTCTTAACAAACCCTTGTCCAAGCAATAAGATGAAGCATAAAGTGATGAAGACTAAAGTGGGGGTGTATGCCCTTATACTTCCCACTTAGTTCCGAGCACAATAACCTTGAATTGTAACAAATGATAGCAAGAAAGTAAAAACCATACCAATTCAAGGAAAGATGCCAAGATAATCCACCACAATAACAATAAAATAGCCTTCCAAGGCTAGTGCATCACTTCTTCCATCAACCATTCATAAGTATAGCCATACACAAGAGCTAAAAGAGATAAGGGGGCCGAAAATTTCAGACCAAGAGCCTCTCACAATGGAGAGTTATGTTTCAAATGAGATCTTATGATCTCTATTTATACAAAAAAGAGCTAACATAGATTGTCCACAAAATAAGGGGTAAAACACAAGATTAGGGGTCAACAAACCTAATCTTGCCCCCTTAACACAATAATATTAAACAATTCACTTAAAATTTCATCTTTTGCACAAATTAAACCCTAATCTAAGATGACGTCACCCCTTTAGGGGACGTTTTGCCACTTTGAGGAGGTCGTTGGTGTTGGAGAAGTATGGAAGGGCCTCCGAAGGTCATGTGTCAAGCATCTAGGTGATCTCATCATGGTAAGAACCCTCTTCTCCTCAAAATGTTCAAGTGCAAATGAGTGGCATGTAATGTCCCCACTTTGGGACATCATCACATTGCAGAGGTTTATGATGATCAGAGTAGCCAGATGGATGTTATAGCGAGTACAGGGATTATTGAGAGGCATTTTGGAGTCCGGCTTGCATCTCTCATCCCAGTTCATCATTATGATCCATTCCGCACAGGTTGGCCTTGGTTTCGTTGCATTCCGATGATTTCCATGATTTTGAGTATTTTGAGCTATAAGTTAATTAGATTCACTGAAGAGGTCATTTTGGGCACATTACTTGGAGGAACCTCACAGTGTAATAGCTCATTGGAATCGGGAGGAGCAAAACTACAGGATGGGATGGTGAGAAGTGACTTTTAGTGGCCAGGGAAGCCACAAGAAGAGATAAGGCGCTTTTCAGAGGTAAAAAGATTAATTAATTAATTAAATATTAATAAAATGAAAGTCACTTTGGAGGAAGAAGGTGAGCAGGAAGTATAAAGGAAAGGCAAGGGCCTTTATTGATTCATTCATGTATGTTTGTCATTTGGATATCTGGCTTCTAGCTAGAGGGCCCATCTCTTGGGGGTTTTGAGGGTTTTGACTTAACAAACCCTAGAGGACGATTCGGTGGTGAAAGATTCCACCTAGCTTGTCCCAAGCTTGGTATCGGGGTGCAATACTTCTCCACACCATTCTAGTTCAGATCTACATCAGTGCAGGAGGGTTACACCAACCACAGGCACAGGAAGAGAAGGGGGGCGCACCATTGGGGGTTTCTAGCAAGGGGGGCGCACCATTCTTTGAGGGAAGCTCGTTCCAAGGGATTGGAAGGGCTTCGGCAGATTCTAGCACCTGGGTTTTCATTGCAGGGGCTTGGCCGTTAGATTTAGTGCATTCTGGAGGAGTTTCATGTGCCATTTGATTTATTGGATGCTTTGGACGAATTGGAGAGAAGGAGGGCAATTTTGAGATTCAGATCTATTCAGTTTGGCGGGGTTATACTTCAGATCCGACCCTGAGACTTCACCTAGTGACTTGCAGTGTCCCGATCTATCTTTCTAGCAAGTTTCAGGGCATTTGGAGGCCTCCTTCATCAGGGCCGAAATTGTAGGGTTTGACAGTTTTAGGAGGGTGCAACTCCATTGGAGGATTCAACATTTGGAGGAGTTTCCCTTGGTGTTTTGGTCTGAGATTTTAGGAGGGGGTTCTACTCATCCCGATCTACAGTTCAACATATTCAACGTAGCATTTGGAGGTCTTGACAGTAAGGTCGAATTATCTAGGGTTTCAGGCATCCAGGGGGGGCGCACCATTCCTTGGAGGAGAGGCAGATCCATGAGTTTGGGGAGGATCTTGGAGATTTGAGCACCTGGGTTGTTCTTGCAGTTACCTGATCTACTGCTTGGCATCTTCATTGGAGCATTTCGACATCTTTGGCAGCAGGGCCGAATTGTTGAGGTTATTCAGGGTTCCAGCAGGGCGTGGCATCTTCCAGCTTGGGGGTTGACACTTCATACGACCCATATCTCCTTGTATTGGTATTCATGGTGTATTCAGCCTTTGGAGGCTTATTGTAGTATCTTCTTGGAGTATTTTGTAGCAGCTCCTTTCCTGTTATTGGATCCATCTGTTGAGCATTCCAGATCGACATCTTCATTGTATCAGGTTCTTCTATTTATGAATAAAATCAGATCTGAGGTGTTTTGGGCTTGTCTATCTCATTGTCGATCTTGCATATGGTTGAGGTATGTTCCATTACAATATCTTCTTGTTTATTGCTGCAATACACATATAAATCATCAACATAAACCCTAAGGCCGAAATCAAGGGGTCAACCTGCAAGTAAACACATACAAACAAGTAAATCAACAAAGTGTTTGATGAAATGCCACAACTAGAAAAAGTTTTAAGAAGACACCCAAAACCGTGATGTTCCTTGCATCTTGGCTTGGGAACATTACATGGCACCATCACCACTAAGCCCTAGCCCCCAATATCATGACATCATGCTCAAAATGGGATGTTTTGCCCCTCCTAGGAAAATTGTTTGGAAAGCAATGGGTGGGCTAGGTCGTCCAAGTCATCATCAAGGTCGTCCAAGTCATCTCTCTCTCATCTGGCATGCGGGCCCCTGTCATCCCACCTGTGGGATTGTAGCCCCATGGAAGCCCAAGCTAGGCTTTTTCTCGCAAAACTGTCCACTAGCTAGGTCCTGCAAAGACAAATGAACACTCCCTCCAAGGATCTCAAGTCATAACATCATGATAAGTGGCTCCAATAAAAAATTAAGCCATCTAAGCATGTGCATCAAAGATTACTATATCAAACAATTAACAACTCAAATACACTATGCAACTTGTCAAGCTTAAGTATGGGAGGGTTGAGGAGGTGTCCTATTTCTAAGTCTTGCCCTAGGTCAAGGAGAACTTCCAAGATGTTCCTCTCTAAGCCATGTAAGATGTATGAGGTGGATGGGGTCAAGACTCAATGGACATAGGGATCATGACATATTAGGGGTCGCAATGTCTCATTCATGGGTGCCTTTGTAGAGGGTTTGTGGTACCTTCGTCCGCAATGCACTTTTTCCAAGCCCATCATTCTCCTTTTATCTTTCTTTCTTTATATTTTCTTTCATAATAGCATAATGAGAGATTGAAGGTCACTGCCTTGGCGTGGTGACCAGATGGTGGCAATGTCACCCACAAATACCTAATGGAAATGAGAAGGTTGGCTCGTGATGAGACCCCCTTTCTCTCAACCATGCAACTAAGAGTCACTGCCCTGGTTTGGTGACCAGATAATGACAATGTCATACCACTAGATATCCATGGACATGATAGGTTGGCTCGTGATGAGACCTCCTATCCTTCAATCTACCTTTCAAGCATTTCTTTATTATATTATGGGTCCCCTTTTATTCAAAGATGAGCGTTTTATTGCTTTCTTGGGTGATCCCTGGGCGAAGCATCTGGAAGGCTTATATAAGGCTTTTATCTTTTACCCAACACCAACCCCTCTGGGCCTTTAGCCCCTTCTTTCCATAGAATGAGGGACAACCCCTTCTTGGGTCAATACACCCTAAAATTCCAAGAGATAAGGAAATGGAGGGGAAAAATGATGGAAAATGGTAAGTATGTCCTGGAACGGTACGATGGCTCATTAAGGGATTTCCCAGTAGCAGACCCATTCCCAAAGGAGACCACTTACTAGGGCACAATGTCAACCACCAAGGTGAAGCAGGAAAAAAGACATAATGTCCGAGCACATATCATGAAATCTAGAGCAATCTAAGAGACAACATAATCAAATGGATTAGATATTGAAATGATGCTCACCATAATACTGACTTGTACCTCATGGAGCAAGGCATGTTGTTGTCCTTATACACACTTGTAGACGTGAGCTAAGTCTGGCTCACTTAGTGTGTCCTTAGAGGCACAATGCCTAGGTTCACAGCCCACACTGTCACTTTGACCGGAATCTCTTCCGTCTAGGCTTACTCCTAGGGAAGCCAAAGGGGGTAGACCTTAGTTACTAAATGAATTAAGTTAAGCTCTAGGAGTTAGTTTTAATTATTTACAAGGTTTGGGGGACTCTATTCCTAAGATGCTAAGGCAACCATGCAAGATGCAAGGGTTAGCATGAAAAACAAGCCTTTTCCCTAGGTCAACTAAGACTAGTGCCTAGAAATTGGGCAAGGGGTCAACTATGTTAAAGGGTTGTTCTTTACAAAAGATTACAAATTACTTACAAGTTTACAAAAGAATAAATCTAATGAAAGAATACCATATACAATTACTTACAATAAAGAATGCTAGGATACAAATCATACAAAGCAAGCTCTAACCACGTTTAACTTCTTATGTGTGTAGGAAATCACCAAAAGACTAAAGCATCACCAAATTTACGAGATCATCATCAACACATCATTATCCTCATGAGCAAGATCAACAACAACTTAAGAAGATTTAAAAGACATAGCACAAATGTTGTTAAGGTTATCAAAGATGATCCACACTCTTAATTATTAAACCCCCAAGTATTCTATTAGGTTTGGTCTAGGGTTTAATTGTTAGGCTTTTCTTAAGATTTATCAAGTTTTAATTAGCTTTCACCAAAGCCTCCTCCTCCTATTGCCAAATAACTGCTGGATGCTCAAGATAGTATGGCAACGAGGCCAACCCTAGCAGAACCAGTTAGCCCAAAACAAGAGTACTTCCCGGAGAGGACACACACCTGGTGCGCCACGAGACAGTCCCCTGCCACTACCCTCCATTGTTTTCCTCAAGCCTCGTTTTAGATGGTGAAGATGGTGGTCTAAGGTACCCTAAAGTAGTCTATTAAGTTGTTATATACGTTAAGTAGACTTTTAGGAGTAGTTTAGAGTGTTTTGAGAGTTTTATGACACTTTTAATGAGTGATTTGGTGACTTGGCCGAAACTCACTTTGGCCTTAAAGTTGTGTTGTTTAAGCTTATGAATTTAAAGGCATTAACACATATATGCTATGTGAACGCAAGTCACTAGATGCACAATTAGATAGCTTGCAAAAAGAATAACAAATGAGGGCAAGGACAACTTGCCAAGCAATAAATTAACCACACTTACACCATGTATGAGAGCATTAAGTGTGTAGAAGAAGGAAATATGTTGCTTACTTAACCACTTAGAAACAAGTTACTTTAAGCACATGGAAATAACATCAATGATCTATGTAATGAGGAAATTAACCATCAACACCTAGAGCATTTACACATTCAAGATTTAAGATCTAAGCATGAGCATAGAGAAAAGCACTTGAAAGAACTAAACATGCATGAGATCTATTTTAGTTGCTCAAGAGGCCCAATAGGCTTATGCTAGGTTGTTATTAGGTGTGTGATCTTGATCTACAACATGTACATCAAAACATTAAGCACTTAGATCAATTACACATTGTATATTAGCCTTACCTATTGGGGTTTTCCTCTCCCAACTAGGTAGGTGATTAGTTGTCTTGTTCAAGTTAGATATTGATTATGTAGATAGAAGCAAGCAACACAAAACAAGCAAGAAAATAGAGAATAAACAAGAAATCAAACAAGCAACCCAAACAACCAAGCTACCCCACGTCCTAGGTTGAGAAGGTGCCCTCCACCTTCTAAACCTCACGTCCTAGCTCTAAGAGAACTCAAAAAATAAAAAAAGAAGCAAAATGAACTAGATCTAGCCTTCCCAAAGCCTCACACGTGGGAGAAGGCTGTACCCTTCCTCCCCTAGTAGTGTGAGTCACGAACAAGCAAGAAAAAGGAAGCAAACAAGCCAGAGAAATGTAGAAAATGATGAGTAGGGTTGAGAGATAGCTACCAAAACCCCTTGTAGGGCCTTTTTAGTGTTGTGTGGATGTCTTGATGTAGCCAAGCCTCTCCAAATCAGATCTGAACCTGCAAAAACAGCAAGGTTTCCCTTGCTAGGAGAGCTACACACAACAATACAAGCTTGGGAAAATTTTGTCTTTAAGGGCAAAATTTCTCTTTAGAAATTTTATGAAAGAAATTTAAGTTTTGATGACCATAAGACTAAGTATGCTAGCTGAAATATGGGCTGCAACAGAAAAATATAGAGAAGGAGAAATAGAAGAATGATGCTTGGAGTGTATGAAGGTCCCAAAGAATAGACTTTTACTCAAGGCACTTCTAATGAAACCCTTGAGGTCCAACCTGCAAAAACTCAACACAATAGCATGCATACAATGGATAATATGGAGGGTTAAACTAATAAGTGAAATACTTGCACATTATCTAGCTAACCACATATATAGATTCAC
>SNQJ01S0007805.1:116338-176750 GCA_010110895.2 Picea sitchensis | reverse complement strand
CTGCAATGAGAACCCAAGTGCTCAAATCCTCAAATACCTGCTAGATCCTTAGATCTAGCTACCCTCCAAATAATGGTGCGCCCTCCTCTTGGGAAAACGTCCCACTCTCAATACAAATCAATCCTCCACTGAAAGACTTCGGAAAACCACCAAGAATGATGCCAAGACACCTGCAAAGGAAACCCAATACCTGGAATTCCCAAAATCCCTTCTCCTTAGCTAGGACGAATCCCTCCTCAATGAATGGTGCGCCCCCCTTGCTGGAAACCCCCAACTGGTGCGCCTTCTATCTGCACAAGCAATTGATGTGGAATCATCCTGCAACTGAGTAGATCTGGAACTAGAATGGTGTGGGAGCGTATTGCAGCTCCGAGACCAAGCTTGGGACAAGCTAGGTGGAATCCTTCACCACTGAATCGTCCTCTAGGGTTTGTTAAGTCAAAACCCTCAAAACCCCCAAGAGATGGGCTCACTAGCTAAAGCCAAATATCAAAAAATAATCATACATGAATGAATGAGAAGAGGCCCTTGCCTTTCCTTTATACTTTTGGCTCACCTTGTCCCTCCAAAGTGACTTTCATTTTATTAATATTTAATTAATTAATTAAATCACTTCAATTAATTAATTAACCTTTTTACCTTTGAAAAGCTCCTTATCTCTCCTTGTGGCTTCCCTGGCCACTGAAAGTCACTTCTAGCCATCCCATCCTGAAGTGTAGCTCCTCTCGATTCCAATGAGCTATTACACTGAGAGGTTCCTCCAAGTAATGTGCCCAAAATGACCTCTTCAGTGAATTCCATTGACTTATGGCTCAAAATAGTCAAAATCATGGGAATCGTCAGAATGCAACTAAAACAAAGCCAACCTGTGCGGAATGGCTCATAATGATGGAATATGATCATCAATGCAAGCTGGACCCCACAATGCCTCTCAAATACCCCTGTACTCGCTATAACCTCCATCTGGCTACTCTAGTCATCAATGATCATAACCCTCTGCACTGTGATGATGTCCCAAAGTGGGGACATTACAGCCTCCAAGATATAAAACAGGTGAAGATGAAACCCTCCAGGTCCTCCAGTGGCAGCATGCAAAGATGAACAAGATCAATTTCTTTCCCCTCTGAACTCTTGCACCCAGATTTGGCTGAGTTGCGCACTTCATGACTGGGAAACCTATAGGAATTTCATCCTCCTCTGCTTTTCCCTCCAAACCATTGAAATCAACTATAGATCTATAGATTTGATGATGGTGAACACCTGTGATAAGTCTCTCAGTTGTTGGGAGTGATCTCACCCTCCAACTCACTAGATCTACTATTGGCAGTGCACCCTCCTTCAGGAAATTCATCCAATGATCACAATAAATCAATATGCAGAGAAAACCCTCCAAGAATAGGTGAGAAAGGGCGCTCTAGACCTGGCAAATCCTCTAGGAGAGAGATTATCCTCAAATCTCCCTTCTACCCAAATTGAACTGATCTACTTCCAACAATGCACTACACCTGCAGAAAACCTCTTGATCTGTGCCCTGCCTCTTCCTTGTCACTGTAGAAACCACTTGTAGCTGAATAGAATGGAGAGGGAGGAATCTTTCACCTCCTTGACCAATATTGGACTAGGAACAGAGGGATCTTTCACCTCCTTGGCCAAGCTTGGACCAGGAACAGAGGGATCTTTCACCTCCTTGCTGCTCTCTAGGGTTTGTTTACTCAAAACCCTCAAAACGTAAGTTGCATAGCTCAAGAAGCAAATAGAGAAAATGACATGAATAATGAGTGAGGCGCCCTCCTCTTTCTTTTATACCTCCATCTTCTAATTTCCAGCTGAGTTACTTTATTGTCTTTTCTAAGGTTATTGCTTTATTTTCTCCTTAAGTCAAATAACCCTTTTTTTGCTTTATCAAAGTCACTTCAATAATATAACATTAAGTTCCTCAGTGACACTTTAGCACCTCCTAACCCCCTTTCACCCATGGGACTATAGTCTAGAGGGTGACTAGTCTACTAAGTCCTTAATTTTCTTGTCAAGGAGAGGGGAACATTACACCCTAGTATACGAAGGTTTGTTAATTAGGCATTGTCTATGATACTTATAGGTCCCCCAACCCAACTTTCATTTATGTGGAACAAAATGAAACCTTGAAGCATCTTTTTTCTGGTACTTCTAATACACCTAGTCTGCCTAAGCTTGGGATTATAACCTCTACCGTCAATCACTCCCATCAAGTATCCCCTGGAAATCCCTTTTATGAGACTATCTCCAATGGGCTATGGAATTTCACACAACATGGTAATGGATTAGAATTGATATTTTATATCATCTTATATTTTAAAAGTTTATTTTTTCGAAAGTTTAATTAGCTTAGAACTTATATCTCGATGTGAATTTTCTATTTTCACCCTTACATCCATTATACAGGATCAACCTTTGCATATTTGGTGTCTAATGGTTTACATTGATGTGTGTGTGTGTGTGTGTTTGTGTAATTAAAAGTTGAATATTTTGTGTTTTTTTTCAACCTATTTTTTACACCATTTTTTTGGCTGGTTCTGGTTTGGTTCATAATTTTGGAGCATCCTAGTTTCAGTTTTGTTAACTTTGGTTTAGACTACTCGAGATTGAACAAATCACATCCCATCCATGTAATGTCCTCACTTTTGGACATCATTATATTACAGAGTGTTATGCTGACCAGAATAGCCAGACGAGGGTGATAGCGAGTACAGGAGCTATTGAGGGGTTTTATTGGGCCCAACTTACATCACTCATCTTATTTCATCATCATCATCCATTCTGTACAACTTGGTGTTGGTTCCGTTGCATTCCGACGATTTCCGTAATTTTGAGTTATTTTGGGCTCTATGTTAATTAAATTCACTAAGGAGGTCATATTGGGCATAATACTTGGAGGAACCTCTTAGTGTAATAGCTCATCGGAATCGAGAGGAATAGCACTACAGGATAGGATGATGAGAAGTGACTTTCAGTGGCCAGAGAAGCCACAAGGAGGGATAAACCACTTTTTAGAGGTAAAATGGTTAATTAATTAATTAAAGTGATTTAATTAATTCATTAATAATTAAATAAAGTAAAAGTCACTTGGAGAGACAAGGTGAGCAGGTAGGATAAAAGAGGGATAGGGGCCTCTATTATCTCATTATGTTGTTTATTAGTTGATATCTGGCTTCTTGCTAGTGAGCCCATGCACTTGGGGGTTTTGAGGGTTTTGACTTAACAAACCCTAGAGATCAGCTCGGTGGTGAAAGATCCCACCCAACTTGATCCAAGCTTTGGTCACGGAGGTGAAAGATTCCTCTCTCACCATTCTACATCAGATCTATTCTGTCACAGGTGGATTCTACATCAACTACAGATACAGAAGAGAAGGGGTGCGCAACTACAGGGGGTTTCCAGCAGGAGGGCGCACCACCTTGAGGAGAGTAGCTCGATGTGGAGAGAGGAGAAGGAATCTGGGGAAAGAGGCTTTTGGTTGTTCTTGGTATGGCCGTGGGCGCCTTCTTTAGCCTATTCCGGAGGGTTTTACTCAGTCATATTATTTATTGGAGTTTGGCACGAGCTGGAGAGAAAGAGGGCGCACTTCAGATTGGGGATTCATCCTTTTGGTGGGTTAGTTCTTCATTATTCAGCCTGAGACTTTTCTAGGAGGTTTCCCTTGGCCCGATCTACAGTTTGGCACCTTTCTCAGGGGATTTGACAGCTATATTCTTGGAGGCCGAATTATTGTCTTGGTTCAACTAGGAGGGTGCATCTGTTATTGGAGATATTGTGGTTTGGGGGTCTTTCGGATAAGTTACTGCTATGAGATTGTTCATACCTTCTTGCCATCACCTGATCTATCTTCTTACAGAGTTTAGCAGAGGTTTGGGGCCATTAGAGAGGTGGTCGTACCTTCCCTAGGGCATTCCAGTTAGGAAATATGCATTGTGCCAGAGAGGGCATCACCTACAGTAGAGGATATCCATTGGTCTTCAGTGTTTCATGGTGTTCAGCTTGTAGAGGCTTTTGGAAGCATGGATCTGCTTCTATCTTGTGTCTTGGAGGCTTTATCAGCCCTACACTCTATTCACTTATATCTATTCCAGATCTGCACCATTTTTGTATGAGGTCAAAGATCTATTATTAATAAATCAGATCTGAGGTATTTATGGTTATTTCTTGTGTTGTTGATCTTGCATCTTGTTGAGTACATTCTATTGCTATATCTTTTTGATTATTGGCTGCAAACACACATTAAACCATCATATTAAACCCTAGTGCAACTCATGAGACTTAAGTCTGCAAAGTGTTTGACGAAATGCCACAACCAGAAAGCACATAAAAATCAATGAAAAACGCAATGTTCCTGGCATACTGGCTTGGGAACATTACACTCCACTAGATTGAAGATTTACATTTATTCACTGAGATTGTTCATCAATTACAACTTTTAGTACCATGAGCCTAACTTTGCATATAGATAATTTTTGTTAGAACCTTTGAAATTGATTCTTGTCACTGTCATCCCATTTTGGCTTCCAACTAGTCTTTGCTTCATTGGTTCGAGTCAATGTTGAGATGTTGAGTCACAAGTTGAGTCAAAGTGGATCTAGGCCACATTGTTCAGTTATCAAGCTCACTAAAAGGCTACCTGGGCATTGAGTTGACTTGTCTATGTTGATGTCGATCTGAGAACGAAATGTCCTTATTAAATACATGATTTCAAACAAGGGATTTCTTATAGGTTTCCTTGTGTTCTTGTAATGTTTCTTTGATTGCTTTTCTGAAGACATGGATTTTGTATCTCCTATGTTTGTTTTTGACATGGCACATCATCATTGTATTTATGCTATCTAAAAGTTTCCACCATAACAAAAAGCATGAGATCTATATATACTTTTAAGTAGCTTTTTGTATTTTGAAATAAACATAGTAACTGTTATAGTGAGTTTTTTGGCATTTGTAATTGTACAGTTGAGCATAGTGACTATAATAAAGATTCAAGTTTTGTGGAAGTGCATTGGACATAATTTGAGGTTCTTAATTGGTGTCCTCTTTATCGATCCTAACAAAGTTATCTAATCACAGGCAAAACATCTCAAGAGTCGAAGAAGGAGACCAACTTTCTTTCAGAAACTTGTTCCTTGTGCAAAATGATGTATGTAGTTCACATTTTTTATTTTTTTCATGCTTAACCTGAGCATTGCATTGTATTTCACGAAGTGTAACGTAAAAGAGAAACAATGATGAATATTTTAACTGTGCAAAAGAGCACATTCTGAGAGGGGAAGACTGTTGTGTACAAGTGGGTATTTACCTCCTATACAACTCCATAGGTTTCCATCCTGTTAGATCCTTTAGGATGGTGGGCTTTAATCTTCATTGTTTGATAATTACATGCTTCATCCAAGCAATATAATTGAATCTAAATTCGAAGTTCATGGAAGGTTTTGGTAAAAACGAAAGGAGACATTATGCAGAATCATGGCCAAATAATTTGTTTTCACTTCCAGACTATCTTGGTCCTCTACATGCCCACCCACATGCTAGTGGGCACCGAGCCCTTGCATATGTCTAAACAAAAGATTGGGTATATTTCCTAGAAAATAGTTTTTGAAGATTCAGGAATTATTGTATCTTAGGTTGTTCAGTTCCATTACTTCTATAATGAGTTGCTTAAAGCTGGGGAGAAACAATACATTTCTAATTTCCACTCATAAATTTCTCATGGCTAGTTGCCATATTGTTGATTATGGAAAATTTTAATTGGTAACACAAAAAAATCTGTTATAAATTTGTAATAATGGATGGAATGGTAGTGCCCTTTTTGTACATACTTCATTCCAACACAATGTGATTTTAAGTAGCAACACACTTCAAAGCATAATTCTTGGGAACAAGTGTGGGAGAATTGAGCTTCACAAACAATCTCTTGATTTATTTAGAGTTAAAATCTTACTTCTGGCCAATAACCTTTTGCCTGTTTTTACTTGAATGCTTATGAGAGCTACTGTATGATTCGCTAAGAGTACTCAATGTTTCCTATAGTATAAGCTGAAAACTGCTGTGGGAGAGTCTGTTCTCTACTTCCTAAAAGATATATATAGAGAAAAGATCTTGATTTCCTCCATCTCTGTTGGATGGAGGATTGCTTGTTGAGAATGTCTTATGATAATATCATAATGTTACAAGTCCTAATAAATTCAATATAAGGAATGAAAAGATAGTTAGAATTCCATATAGGAAATGAGAAAATAGTTAGGTTTTTGACAATTTATGGCCAATTATATCATGGTTTTTACATTTTTCATAATATGGTTGTAGTCTGTGCTCTGTGATATAAAAGAACAATGGTTGTCATCCTTACCATCTGTTAAATAGTAGATAAACATGAACCATTTTGTGTCCTGAAAGCATATATTTCTATTTAGTTTGCTAACTAAACATGCTCTATGGTCTTTCATATATTCTGACAGAGCAAGAATAGCTTGTTTAACCTTGGAGATTTAAAATCCTCCCTCATTTTGTCCCAACGTTTTCAACATTCCTCATTTAATATTCTACAACGGGAGAGGTGAGTAAATTCGTTTATTGTTAGAAGCAGTTGTCCTTGAGATAGGAGTTTTGTCCTAGAGGACTATTCCAGCTATATAAACCTTTGCCCCTACCATAGATTATAGTGTACCTTATTGAAGATTTCCTCATCTTATTACAATCCTTCTTCAGCAACCAGCTTACTTCCTACCAGGTCTTAAGTTCATTTGAAACATTATAAGTCTTAAAATGTTTTGTAACTATCATGATATCTTCCAACCTCTTAGGGTCTCCCACTCATCTTCCATTGCAAGCACATCATTGATCTTATGCCTCATGTAGACAACGTTATAAATAGCAAAGGATATCCATATTCTTGATTAGCCAAAGTCTTAATATTCATTGACTACATCTTCAAAAGAGTTAAGATTAAACAAATGGTACTAAATATTAAATCACATCCAATCTTTAAAAGATCATAATTTTACTATGCATAAATCAATGAAGAAGATTGATAAATATTCTACGTTTTTGACCTTTTCCGGTTTGCCATTGGAATTTGGTTAAGCATTCTTTGTCAAAATTGCAATTTCGAATTGATGAAATTGTTGTTTTTAATATAGAAATGGATTCGGCACCCGCAAATACCCCTATTGCAACCAGATTGTGCAATGTTAACATTTGATCTCTGCAATTCCATCAATCCAAAATGATTTTTGCTAGAATTTAGGCAAAAAACATTAATTCTCCTTCCCATTATTTTTAACCGCTGGAAAGAGGTCATTTTGTAGCACTTTTAGACTACAGCTAAATCAGCAACAATGATATAACAATGATATTGATTGAAAAGTCAATACTACTTATTTTGATTGAAAAGTCAATACTAATTTATTTTGATTGAAAAGTCAATACTAATTAATATTGATTGAAAAGTCAATACTACTTATTAATATTAGTTTCACTTACTCTTGAATAGCAAGCTGCCTTAATTTATTGCAACAAGTTGGCCTTCGTTAATGATAAGCATCACTAATTGCAATAAATTAAATTGAATAAATCTCCATACTTAATGCAATAAATTAAATCAAACTAATTTTGATAATAAATATAAGGAACACTTCTTATTATCAAAAAAATGAAATTTGAATGGATGATAAATATAGTTTCCATGATCATAGAGAGAACAATCGTGGCCTTGTGGACTTAAGGCTACATATTGCTCGTCAAATACAAGTAAAGAATCCAATAAGGGAGAATAAGTCCACAAATCCAACATGGATGGCTTGGATTACTAGGCGACCAAAACATATTAAGAATTGGATAGTGGGCTTGATATTGATTGCCCACACAATATTATGTAAAAATCATATAAAAACTACACTACAAAATTTGTTACCAACTAAATTAGCATAAATTGATATAAAAAAATTGACTAGATCCATTTAAGTGTAAATTAAGACTTAATTCTTTAAAAGGGGGGATTGAGCCATGATTTCATAGGGAACCAACTTACCTTGATGAGGAATGACCTAGGGACATGTTCTTCCAAGAACAATTCAAAATTATTATCTCATTGTACTTTAATTAAAGAAAAAGAGTTTTCTTTCTCGAAGGATCCATTTGGAGTGAGAAACATAAGCGAATTTATAATTGCCAATGTTCACTCCATCAAGCCTAGATTCACATGCATTGTTTTAGAGTGGCCTCATGGGTGTTTTTCATCTGCATTAGTGTTTCATGTAATGTGATGTAATACCTTGGTTTTGACCCCTGAATTATACTTAATTAAATCATGTATTATTTGTATGATTTGATTTATGTGATGTGAGTCTAACCCTGTGCACTGAGTTATAAATAATGTGAGATGCATGGTAAATATTTCTAGGGTGAAGCCTAAATCCAAAGCTCGGCTAGTGAATGCTTGAGCCCTAGTAGTGGGCTAGGATTATGATGTGGTTGTTATGTTTGTATGGTGTGTTTATGTTTATGTAAAATAATGCATAAAGAAGAAATATATAATAATATAATATCCACCAAAAAGGTTGCTTAAGCAAGTGGCAAGGGGACCATGATACCACAAGAGGGTAAGAGGAAAGAGGGTGTGTGGGTGATTTGACTGTGACATCAAGAAATATATAATAATATAATATCCACCAAAAAGGTTGCTTAAGCAAGCGGCAAGGGGACCATGATACCACAAGAGGGTAAGAGGAAAGAGGGTGTGTGGGTGATTTGACTGTGACATCATCCTTTGGAAAACATTACCCTTTTTTTCTCATGCTTCTTTACAAGCTTTCCTATCGATTGTTGACTTGTGTGTACCAAGTACCAATTGTCATATCCTTGGCAAGAGAGTAGATCTCATTCAATAAAAGTTCTCTCGTTTCATTCATTCATCCATTTGTTGGAAAAGGGAGGAGGCATTTTTTTCCATCCAATGTTCATTTTCCATATGATGGGTGTTTTTTCCTCTTCTAGTTAATGAAGAAACCATTTTGAAACCATGGTTGTTATGCTTGCAATGGTAAGAGAAACCCATGTAATTGTGGTTGGTAAGATCCCATAGAAGTTGGGGAACTTACTATTGAAAATTTTAGAGGAATTGTGATGGTTTTGAGGGAAAACCATGGTTGGAATGTTCACAATAGCTTAAGCAAACAATAATAAACATGCAACCCTATTATTGCTACTCAATCATGTTTCGAGCCAAGTGTGTTTTCTTCTAGGTTATTCCCATAAAGATTCCAACTATAAAGAAACCAATAGTTGGACTCTTTCTGCCTACATAGAAGGGCACTAGAATGGATGAAAATATTTGAAGAAATGTTTAGTAGAGAAAGGGAAAAACTTCCTTGTGTTGTGTAGGGTAGTGGAAAAGAATGTCATTGTTGATTGATGGATGGATGAGGACTTGGAGTGCTTATTGGTAAGTAGATCATCTTTGTCATGAGAGTAATGGGTTTCACTAAGTGATATTAGAGACCTATAGGAGCTTCCATTGCCTCGGTGGTGTCATGGTCTAGTTTGGGGGTGGAATCTATAGTTGATTTCTATAATCGGTTGGTGCATCATTTTTCAGCAATATTTAAACGATATGGCTTTAATCATAGATAAATATATTAATATTTGTCTATTTGATGAATGCTTTTTTCTTTGTAAATTGTTGTCTTTCAAGATGAGTTCAATGGGAAATGATTGGATTATGTTTATGCATACTTATTTATGTTTGTATTTCATATTTTCATATGAATTTGGGTTTATATCGTTGTTAGAAATCAAAGTTGGCTTAATAGTTGACCATGTAAGAGGAAATTTGTTATAAAGTTCCTTGATGAATAAGAGAGACATCCATGTACACTACATGTGACCAAGGTGAAACTTAGTCCTTGTTTCACTTAGTTGCTAAGTTAAAGAGCCATTAATGATACCTTGAATGCAAAGGGTTTGATAGGCAGAAGTAAGATGCTTCACTGCCCTTGGATTTCCCCTTTTCCCCGAGAGCTAGGTAACATTCTTGTCCACTTGATCTTAGCCATTATACATTCCTCAATATTCCTTGTATTTCCTTATGAGTGGGGAGTTTCTTTCCCATGCTCTACTTTGGCCCCTCCTTTCCTTCTTTCTAGCCTTGGGGTTTAGAGGGAGGCCTCCCTCTTTTCCCTTTGTTTTTATTTCTACAATCAAACTCAAACAGAGAGGAAGAATATCTACAGATGAATGAAAAGACCTAGTACCCATAAAAGAAGCTCTATTGTGTTTTTCATTATGTGTGGGTGTGTGCTTGTTTAAACTATATATATATATATTCAATTAGCAAAAATGAATTGCTTTTTGATAGAATTATTTATAAAAATAACGACTTTCACATATAAAAAAAAAACACAATCTCAAATAAAGAAAAAGAGTTGTCATTCTTGACAAATCCATTCTAATCATTCTTGACTAGTCAAGAATGATTAGACTTTCCTACTTGTTATATGTTCCTTAGTTGAATTGAAATGTTTTAAGTGCTAGTATCACGTATTTGAAATTATGCAAAACATACATAACATTGCAATGGAAAATAAGTGATTATAGTATTGATTCGGAAAAAAAATAAAAATCCACTTATGTAAGTTGTGTGCTTTGTTTTTGGTTAACATCATGGAGGGGAGTTATGCAAACACTTTAAACCTATTAAAAATTTAATAACTAGCAACCTTGCATGTGAACATGTGAATATATAATGGATTATGAAAGAGAGTTGTTATCGCACAATTTGTACTTTCCCAAAGCCAAAGGCAAGTGGATACTAAATTGGCGTAACAAGGAGGATGTCCTATCACTGTCACCTTAATAAGACACCTTTTTCTATTTAGGAGTAGTACCCTAGAGGAGACGTCCTCAGTGACCTGGGCGCTTGAAAAGGCTAAGGAAAAAGTATTAAGAAAGTCCCACCCCTCTCACAGGTCAATCTGATCAAAAGTTCCAAGGGTTTTAATAAGATGAAGAAAAATAATATTTAAGTGTACCTGCCCAGGACAAGACAACAAAAAAAGATGTTATTTGCAAGTACCATATGATGTTAGTGCTTCATAAAACCATAGACTTTTGATAAAATTAATAAGTTGATATAAAATCTAAAGCAATAGAAGTATTTATAACAACATATATTTAGCAACAACTACACAATTACGCCTCAATAATGCTTCAAAAATGACAAGAAATGATAGCATAAACTTGACAAAATGATAGTAATTGTGAGAAGCAATGATGACAATTGTATTATCAGCTTTTGTTCTTGCTTTTAAAATGAATTTGCTGTTGTTATAGATGGTTGTAGCAATATTTTGCAACAACAACAAATTGGTTATCAAATTAGTCTAATCTAAAGTTAGAAATAGTTAGTAAAAGTCTTAAGGTAGATAATTTAAGAGTTTGTTTGGTCAATCAATCACTTGCAAGGTGTGAACTAGTGCCTTTTAGGGTAAATGGAGTCAAAGTTTGCAGCGGAAATTCTTAGAGGGGAACAACAAATGGTAATAGATGAACTAAAGGAAGGGGAAGATGATTGGGGTGTTAGTAACCTAAGGCCTCAATATCTAAAACCCTAGAAGGAAAAATGCTAGAAAGTAGGTAACCCTAGACCCTAACGATTTCCTTCTTCTTTAGAGAAAATTTGAAATAAAATGTATGAAGTTTAATGAAACAATGCTACTAGAGTGCTACAAAGGTAGGGCTCTAGTATATTCTTCAAGGGAGATGTTCTCTAGAAAAAATCAAGTAGGTGAAAAATTATAAAGAAAAGGACAATAGCATGTGCTTTTCTCCTATGGTTTCAAACTAGCAATTTCATAATCTTAGAAATGAATAAGCAAATGTACCATAACCATTCAAAATAAATAAGAATTGCAGATTTTACTTACTTCGTCAAGAATAATCTAGTAACAAAACCCTAGTTGAAGACTTTCCACCATGAAAATGCCAAAATACATCAAGAATAGCCTCCTCCAAGAGTTGTGCACCACTTAATTTCAGCGAATAAGACGAATTTCAGACTTCACACTTGTGTGAGTGAAAAATGATGAAAAAATGAGTCTTAACTCTCTATTTATACAATATGAATGACCTTTAATTACATTTTAGGTAAAAAAAAGGCTGACATGGCCAGTTTACATCAAAAATCTAGTTTTACATAAAATTAACAATTCAAAACCCTAATTTGTCTTTCGAGGTTATGTCGTGTTCCTACGAGGGTGACGTGAGGCCCCATCATGGAACACTATGCCTCATAAGTGAGATGTTAGGCCTCAAAAGGCCTCAAAAACTACCACACGTGTCAACCAAGCCGTCCTCATGCCAAAACCCTAACTGGATGACGTCAAGGCTCCATATGATGACATCAGGGGCCTTCAAGGGCCAACACCATGGTGGAAGGGAAAGCCCCCCCTAGGTCCATGCCTGCCAAACTGTCTCTGGTGGAATGTCCTCTTTTTTCTCTGGTGCAAGCCTCTAGTATCCCTTTGCCTCTGGCTAGGGTCACAACATCCATCTGGTGGGATTTAAGCCCCATGGAGGTCTGAACTAATCATCTCCACATATGTCCCTGTTCGTCGAGCATGGTCCTACATCAACAACAAGTACACCCTCCATGGGCTCATAAGTCACAGGGATCATAGCAATGTCAATCACATCTAATAATCAAGTTACCCAAACATGTGCATCAAACCCCCATTTACCCAGACAAATGCTCAAAGATGTTATGTTATTTAACAAGCCAGGTTTGGGGAGGGACTCAGGAAGTCCTACTGGGCTAATCCTCCTAAGGTGTGGGGTGTTTCCTAGGTGAAGACCAATCTAGGTCATGTAAATGCATGAGATGGTGTAGGGGATGTTTGGGCAAGGGGTGCAATGATAACATGGAATTGTAGGTCTTACCTGTGGGTTCCTCTGTAGAGGGCGAGTTGCACCTTGTCATGGATGTCATTGTTTCCTAGCCCATTCAATTCCTTTTACTCTTTGTCTTATTTCTTTTTCTTTTCAAGAGAATAGTTGGAGGACACTGTCCTGGCGTGGTGACTAGTGGTGACAGCGTTACCCACAAGCATTTCATGGAGATGAGAAGGTTAGCTCGTGATCTGACCCCCTTTCTCTTGGATATTCCACCAAGAGCCACTACCCTGGTTTAGTGACCAAATGTATGGCAATGTCATACCGCTACATGCCCATGGACCTAATAGGCCGACTCATGATGAGACCTCATATCCACCAACTAGATCTTGAGTTTTATTTTATTTTACAGGTCCCCTTTTTTTGCTGAGAAGTCTTTTATTGCTTTCTCGAGAATCCCTAGGCGAATCATCTCAAGTTTTCATCTTGGCTTTTAACTTTTGCCAACTACTTTTACCCTCTAGGCGTTTATCCCCTTCTTCCCACAAGGCAAGGTACAACCCTTACTAGCTTGACAAACCCAATGCTTGAACCAATGTAGGGGAAAGATGAGAGGGATAATGATTAAAAGTGGTAAGTATGGAAGGAATGGACGATGAACTTTCATAGACCCACCCAGTGACAACTCATCCCTAAGGGAACCAACTTACTAGGGCACTTTGTCATCCCCCCGAGGTATGGACAAGTTAAAGAGCATAATTTCCAAGCAAATGTCATGAAACAAAAGAGAATTCAATGCACATATTCAAATGTTTTGAGAATCAGAGTGACACATACCATGATACCTGGACAAATTACCTCATGGAGCAAGTCCCATTGCTACTTCAGAACCAGGCCGAATGGATGGATGTTGTTGTTGCTGATAGATAGGAGGCACTGAAGAAAAGATGGGCTCTCTAGGGCCAAGCTCAAGTCATATGGCTCTCGGTACTCCATATCTAGGACCTATGGGCATCAAGACATAGTCTCCTTAGTTATCCCTAGGATAGGGGATAACATCTGGCTCCAACTCGGGGACATGTGCTCATCGTAGAGCGCATGAGAACCTCAACATCTCTAGCATAACCTGTGATCGGCTAGATCTCAACAAAAGCGATTAGTAATCTTTTGGGGTGGTGATATCGCCCCTGGCTCATATATGATATAATGAAAGGAAAACAATCATATATACAAATGGAAATGAAACTGCACTACTCTAGCATGATATGTAGATGGTATATATAATGAATGAAAATTCCTACCTACTTACCTGTACTTATTTGTCATGCTGCTGGTGGGTAGTAATGCTTGATGTGTATAGCGTTCACAGGTAGATTCAAAGCTTCTCCTTCCAGGGTTTCCAAATTAAACGAGTTTTTTCCTGCCTAACTCATGACTTGGTAGGGACTTGTCCATAATCCATCCAACTTCTTGTGCATACCAGATTTCTCCCTTATTTTGTCCCATAACAACATTAATCCTCCTTCAGTGAAACCCCTTTCCTTCGCCTTGTGATCGAAGGTGTTCTTGAATTTCTCCTGGTTTCTTGCCATTTGTCTTAGGGAAACCCTCCAAGATTCATCCAATTCTACTAACTGGTTAATTTTCCCTTGGATTGCTTCTCCCTTGGTGGTGTATTGCTGAGCAAAATAGAGGATATGCATTTGGAGATTCACAGGCAGTGTGTCTTTTAACCCATATACTAGTTAAAACCGGGTCTTTCCTATTGAGGTCTTTGTTGTTATTCGATCTTCCCACAAGGCATACTTGATCTTGCTATCCCAAGACCTTTTCTTCTCTCCCACAACCTTCTTAATGATATTCATAAGGTTCTTGTTGCTTGATTCTACCAACCCATTCCCTTGTAGGTAATAATTTGAGGAACGAGATAGAACAATGCCATATTTGAAAAAAAAATCTACTAATGCAAGAGTGTTGAAGGCTTTGGCATTGTGAGTGGTAATCTTGGACGGGACCCCAAATATTGTTATGATTCTTTCCTCCAAAAAGTTCATAACTACTTCCTCAATGCCTTTCTTTGTGGGAATACTACCCACCTGGTAAAATAATTTGTGGCTGTCAAAATCCATCGGTAACCGTTACTCAAATTGTCTTTAAACTCTCCAATAAAGTCTAATCCCCACTATTGAAAAGGAGCTTCTACTACCACAGGTTTCAAAGGTTGCACTGAGAGATTTTTTTTACCAGTAAAGTATTGGCAAGGTTGGCATGATCGGACATATCAGTGAGTATCAACGACCAATGTTGGCCAATAATATCCATCTGTTAAGATCATGTGTGTAGTAGTACGGGCAATGAAGTTTCCACCACAATGTCCATAGTGTAATTCCTTCAACAACCTATTGGCTTCTTTTTGGTTCAAACATCTAAGGATAACTCTATTCGGGTCCTTCCAGCCAAGGCCATTCTCAGTTAAACAATACTTCATAGCTTTAAGTATCAGGGCCCTTCTTTTATAGTCTACTAGATGGTCTGGGCACGATAAATTCTTAAGGTAGTATATTATGTCGGAATACCATTCATCATGTTCTAGCTCACTCACTACCACGTTTATGTGTTCTCTCTCTCCCATTTGTATGGCCTCTTGGTGGCTTTTAGTCATCATTTGGGCCAACCCTTGTCCCTTCACAATCTTGATGGGTTTTATTTCTAAATCATATTCTTGGATCTTGGAAACCCACTTACCCCTAGTACCCATACAATATTGTTGTGATAAAACATCGTTTACTACTGGGTAAGGGACATAAGCCTTAATCTTATTGTAACCCACATAGTTTCTAAAATGCTTAAGGGATTTTACCAAAGCGTAAGCCTATTTCTCAAGAATTGAATAATTCAACTCTAAATCCCTAAGGACTTTACTCATTAATGCAATGGGGTGTTCATGGTCGTCATCATCTTTCTGCAACAAGACACCGCGATGGTATCTTGAGAGGCAAAATAGAATATCATGAAATCTCGTGAATAATCAGGACTAACTAGAATTGGGGCTTGGGAAATGACATCTTTTATATCTTTAAAAGATTTAATGGCCTTGTCATCCCGCTTGAATGTCGTGTCCTTTTTAAGTAATGCACTCATGGGTTTTATTCTTTCAGCAAAGTTTGGGACAAATCTTAGAATGAAGTTTATTTTTCCGAAAAAAGATTGTAGGGATTTTTTGTTAGTTGGGGGACGTACTTCTTTGATAGATTGGATCCTCTTCGGGTCTATAGAAACTCCTCCCTCTGAGGCTATGTGTCCCAATAGCTTTCCCTTATCTATCTCGAAAACAAACTTATTAGGGTTCAAGGAGATACCATACTTTCTACATCTTTCAAAGACAATTATGAGGTGCGAGATGTGGTCTTTTCTTTCCTTTGATACAACTGTGATATCATCTTAGTAAATTTCTATGATTTTCTTAATGAGATCCCTAAAAGCAAAGTCCTTCGTTCTTAGAAAGGTTGCATCCGCATTCATAAGGTCAAAATACATTCTTAAGTACATGAATGTTCTCCATGGTGTGGTAAATGTTGCTTTAAGTTGATCTTCCCTTTTGAGTAACACTTGGTTGTATCCAAAAATCCCATCTAGCATGGACATCATGCCTGCCCTTTGTAACCCTTTGTAATAAATGTTCCATATTTGGGATGGGATAGTTATCTTTCAAAGATAGTTGGTTAAGGTTTCAAAAATCTATGCATTAGAGAATGTCACCACTTTTCTTTTGGACAACTACCAAATTTGACATCCATGATGAATATCTAATGGGAGATATGATACCAACATCCACCATATTTTGGAGTTCCTTGTGTATCATGCTTCCCAACTTCAGGTTGATATGTCTTAGCTTTTGTCGGAAAGGTTTGGCTCCTTTTGTCAAAGGTATGGCATGTTGGATGACATCACCCCTATAAGCTTTCAGTTCATCATAATTCCAAGCAAAGGTATCTTTAAATTCTCTTATGAGGTCAAGTATCTCATTCCTGTCCTTTTTCGTAGTACCTTTCCCTATTTTGACCATTCTTGGATCTATCTCGATGCCGATGTTGAATTCTAAGGCTTCATATGTTTGTTTCTTGGGGTTTTTTCCTTTGTAAACATCGTGTCTATCAAAGAGGTGTTCTAAAGGGACACACCCTTTCAACAAAGTGTTACTTTGCAAGTTTACTACATCTAGGTCCATGGAATCAACTATGAAGCTTACTTGTGAATTGGTGAATTCTCTGTTGTTTTCCATGAATCTAAGGATTTGATTATCATCGTCAAAGACTTGTCAATGCTCCAAGTTATCAGGGATTGATGGTCCAAATAAAACTTCCATTTTGCACAAGTTTTGGAGGGGGCCATCACAAGGTTGTAAAGTGGATGCTAAGACAACCAAGGCATCTTCCACATAGTTTTCTTCTCTGGGAACTGCTTGGATTGACACTACCTCAAAGTATTTTTCAATGGATCTTGCAAAGTCATGATACCTTTTCAATCTTTCATTATTTGTAGCAAAGTCTAACAACACTTGTGATACTATCAAGTTTGAATCTCATATAACCTTCAAATGTGTGACACCTTTGTCAATTGCTAAGTTAAGGCCTATAATCAAAGCTTCGTATTCATCAACATTGTTTGTACAATGATATTCAAGTCTATAGGAGTAATAAAAAGTTTCCTTTGATGGGGTTGTCAGGAAAATGCCTGCTCCTGAACCAGAACTTGAAAGAGCACCATCAAATTCCAAAGTCTATATTCCCCAGGTGTTTTTCTAAGCTCATTCTTTGAATTTCCTCCTTGGAAAAGCCAACTTTCAATCCCATTGTTTCAATAGAGGAGTTGATTATCAGGTTCTTCAAGAATTTCAATAAGGCAACCTATGATGGGTTCTTTGTGAAGGGTAAAGAATCCTCCTTCGGAGTGATGTATGATGGCTTTGGACCCTTGGTCTTGGAATCTCCTGGTCAATTTATTTATCAAGTCTTTACGGAGTAGAATTCCCCAGTTGTTCAAAGTGTCTATCATTATTACATTGATTTTGAAAGGGGCATCAGGGAAAGCATGGAAAGAGATACTTAGGTCTTTGATGATGCCTCGTGTAAAACCAGCTTGTGTGTTTGGTTGCGATATACTTAGACTTAATTGGTGCATAACCCTTTCGGTCATAAAGTTTCTAGGGGTATTTGGGTTAAACACACAATTATGGAGAAGGAGATCATTGATTTGGAGGGTAACATAAAAAGGTGCAAGTTCTCCATATTTTGTTCCCAAGCTCCCAACCTGGTAGACAACGAGGAATTCCTCTTCACAATCATCTTCCTCATCGATCTGTGAAGGCGATTATTCAGTGTCTTCAACCTCAAGGTTTCTAAAGGTATTTTGAGCAGGTTTCAAATCCTCGGGAGGTTCATTTTGTTGTGAAAACAAGGAAGCAACTTTCATGTTTGAGAAACATGTGCTCCATTTCCTAGAGAAAGTAGTATTTTCTACCTCTAGAATCTCTGGGAGATCATGCTTCATCCCTCCCATACTTTCCTTATTCATCTTCCAGATGTCATCATTGTTTAAGAGGTTGACATGATGGATGGAATTGTTGAACTTAAGGTTCTCCTCAATCTGACAAGCAACCTCTTGTGCTTCTTCTAGGCTTGTAGGTAGTCAGTTCTTGAGGGTAAATTGTAAAGTTCCTTCTAAGGAGTCCCGGTAATGTTGGAGAATATCACTCTTTGGGGGAAAGTTGGGCTGAATTTTTCTAATGAGAGTGTTGAACCTATCATTGAATTCCATAACGTCTTCGTCGCTTCATTTGCAAACTTTGAGGTATTGAGAATAAAAGGAGGCCATACTTTCTTCCTTACCCCATCTCTTCATGAAAGCCCGTTTCAAATATTCAAGGGTTTTGAGGCTTCCACTTGGGAGTTTATTAATCCAAGTTCTGGCACTCCTGATGAGAGAGTTAAAGAAAATTCTCATAAACGTGTTAGGGTGTTCCTTTCCTGATTGATGGAATTCATACCCTTCACAAAATTTAGTCCAATGTGAGTTTCCATAAGATCCCACTTCTCCCGGAAATTTAGGTATCCATGAATAAGCTTCTTCTGAGAGATCATGTAATCCACCTTGAGTGTTAGCTAGGTCCAAAGGGCCAAAAATTTCTTCAGAAGACCATTTAGGAGAAGCCACAGGGATCGCTGGGATAAGAGGAAGGTAGAGTGTATACTGACGTCCGCTACGAGTCGTCATTAGTGGAGTCACCAGGCAATCTTTAGAATATTATCAAAAAGATGAGGGGATCACCCTTAGTGGATTCGCTAGGTAAGCTTTGTAAGATAAACGATTTTGAGGAAAGGCTTATCGAAAAGTGTCGTCTTTGAGGAGAACTGACTCAGTGTTCCCCGACAACGACACCAAAATGTTATCGCACAATTTGTACTTTTCCAAAGCCAAAGGTAAGTGAATACTAAATTGGCGTAACAAGGAGGATGTCCTATCACTGTCACCGTAATAAGACACCTCTTTCTATTTAGGAGTAGTAGCCCAGGGGAGACATCCCAGTGACCTAGGGGTTTGAGAAGGCTAAGAAAAAAGTATTAAGAAAGTCCCACCCCTCTCATAGGTCACTTTGATCAAAATTTCCAAGGGTTTTAATGAGATGAAGAAAACTAATATTCAAGTGTACCTTCCCAGAACAAGACAACAAGAAAAGATGTTATTTGCAAGTACCATATGATGTTAGTGCTTCATAAAACCATAGAATTTTGATAAAATGAATAAGATGATATAAAATATGAAGCAATAGAAGTATTTATAACAACAATATATATTTAGCAACAACTACACAATTATGTCTCAATCATGCTTAAAAAATGACAAGAAATGATAGCATAAACTTGACAAAATGATAGTAATTGTCAAAAGCAATGATGGAAAATGTATTATTAGCTTTTGTTATTTCTTTTAAGATGAATTTGTTGTTGTTATAGATGGTTGTAGAAACATTTTGCAACAACAACAAATTAGTTATCAAATTAGCCTAATCTAAAGTTAGAAATAGTTAGTAAAAGTCTTAAGGTAGATGGTTTAAGAGCTTGTTTGGTCAATCAATCATTGCAATGTGTGAACTAGTGCCTTTTAGGGTAAATGGAGTCAAAGTTTGCAACAAAAATTCTTAGAGGGGAAAAACAAATGATAATAGATGGACTAAAGGAAGGGGAAGATGATTGAGGTGTTAGTAACCTAAGGCCTCAATATCTAAACCCTAGAAGGAAAAATGCTAGAAAGTAGGAAACCATAGGCCTTAGAGATTTCCTTCTTCTTTAGGTCAAACTTGAAATAAAATGTATGAATATTAATGAAGAAATGATACTAGAGTGCTACAAAGGTAGGGCTCTAGTATATTCTTCAAGTGATATGTTCTCTAGCAAAATCAAGTAGGTGAAAAATTATAAAGAAAAGGACAATAACATGTGCTTTTCTCCTAGGGTTTCAAACTAGCAATTTCATAATCTTAGAAATGAATAAGAAACTGTACCATAACCATTCAAAATAAAGAAGAATTGCATATTTTACTTACTTCATAAAGAATAATCTAGTAACAAAACCCTATTTGAAGACTTTCCACAATGAAAATGCCAAAATACACCAAGAATAACCTCCTCCAAGAGTTCTGCACCACTTAATTTCAGCCAATAAGCCTTAAAAGAGGCCGAATTTCAGACCTCACACTTGTGTGAGTGAAATATGATGAAAAAATGAGATTCTTAACTCTCTATTTATACAATATGAATGACCTTTAATTACATTTTAGGTCAAAAATGGCCGACATGGCCAGTTTACATCAAAAATCCAGTTTTACATAAAATTAACAATTCAAAACCCTAATTTTCCTTTAGAGATGATGTCATGCCACTCCGAGGATGACATCAGGCCCCATCATGGAATGTTTGGCCTTAGAAGTGAGACGTTAGGCCTCAAAAGGCCTCAAAAACTGCCACATGTGCCAACCAAGACGTCCTAATGCCAAAACCCTAACTGGATGACATCAAGGCTCCATATGATGATGTCAGGGGCCTTCAAGGGCCAACGTCATGGTGGAAGGGAAAGACCCCCCTAGGTCCAGGCCTGCCAAACTGTCTCTGGTAGAACACCCTCCTTTTTCTCCAGTGCAAGCCTCTGGTATCCTTCTGCCCCTAGCTGGGGTCACAACATCCATCTGGTGGGATTTTAGCCCCATGGAGGTCCAAATAATCATCTCCCCATATGTACATGTCCATTGGGCATGGTCCTACAACAACAACAAGTACACCCTCCATGGGCTCATAAGTCACATGGATCATAGAAATGCCAATCACATCTAATAATAAAGTTACCCAAACATGTGCATAAAACCCCCCTTTAACCAGACAAATGCTCAAAGATGTTATGCTATTTAACAAGCCAGGTTTGGGGAGGGTCTCAACATGTCCTATTGGGATAATCCTCCTCAGGTGTGGGGTGTTTCCCAGGTGAAGACCAATCTAGGTTATGTAAATGCATGAGATGGTGTAGGGGATGTTTGGGCAAGGGGTGCAGTGATAACAAGGAAATGTAGGTCTTACCTGTGGGTGCCTCTGTAGAGGGAGAGATGCACCTTGTCATGGATGTCATTGTTTCCTATCCCATTAAATTCCTTTTACTCTTTGTCTTGTTTCTTTTTCTTTTCAAGAGAATAGTTGGAGGACATTGTCCTGGCGTGGTGACCAGTGGTGACAATGTTACCCACAAGCATTTCACGGAGATGAGGAGGTTGGCTCGTGATGAGACCCTCTTTCTCTTGGCTATGCCACCAAGAGACACTACCATGGTTTCGTGACCAGATGGATGGTAGTTTCATACTGCTACATGCACATGGACCTAATAGGTTGACTCATGATGAGACCTCCTATCCACCAACTAGATCTTGAGTTTTATTTTATTTTGCGGGTCCCCTTTTCTTGCTAATAAGCTTTTTATTTCTTTCTCAGGAATCCCTGAGCGAAGCATCTCAAGATTTCATCTTGGATTTTAACTTTTTCCATCTACTTTTACCCTCTAGGCCTTTAGCCCTTTCTTCCCACAAGGCAAGGTACAACCCTTACTAGCTTAGCAAACCCAATTCTCGAACCAATGTAGGGGAAAGATGGGAGGGATAATGATGAAAAGTGGTAAGTATGGAAGGAATGGACAATGAACTTTCATAGACCCACCTAGTGGCAACTCATCCCTAAGGGAACCAACTTACTAGGGCACTCTGTCGTCCCCCTAGGTATGGACAAGTTAAAGAGCATAATTTCCAAGCAAATATCATGAAACAAAAGAGAATTCAGTGCACATATTCAAATGTTTTGAGAATCAGAGTGACACATGCCATGATACCCAGACTCATTACCTCATGGAGAAAGACCCACTACTACTTTAGAACTAGGCCGATGGGATGGATGTTGTTGCTGCTGATAGATAGGAGATGCTGAAGAAAAAAATGGGCCCTCCAGGGCCAAGCTCAAGTCATATGGCTCTCGGTACTCCATGTTTAGGACCTGTGGGCCTTGAGACATAATCTCCTTGGTTATCCCTAGGATAGGGGATAACAAGAGTCACATAATTTTATATGGAAAATATGTTATGCAAGTAGTTATTTTAGAGGTGGGTATATCGGTAGTAAATTCCACTCAGACATTTTTACCGCATGTGTTTTGGTGTTTGGTATTTTTATGCTTGATTTATTTTGAGTTGACATATCAAGTATATGAACTTATATTTTTTTGTTTAATTAAAAATTGTTTTTAATTAATATTTATATGTACACACTGTTGATTGCTAGTACTTCTCATCATCTAGACCAGTGGGGGAGCTGACTGATTTTTCCATCACATGAGAGTGTGGTTTTGTAAAATTTACCTTCAATACATGAAATTTGTTTTGAGTGCATACATATAAGATTACATTGATTAATAAATTACAATTATGTAGATGGACCTTACTAATTCTCATTTTTTTAGAGAACATGTTATACCTATCATTTATGATAGTGTAAGTGAAATCCATTTTAAGTAAAATCGATCTCTAATGATTTTTTAGTGAAATCGATCAATTTCAAATTTAGATAGAGTTGCAAACCAAATTCTATTGTTTTTTTAATGACAATGTACACAATTTTATAGGAATCGAGACATCTGACCAAGGTATTGGTACGATAGGTGAGATGGCAGAATTCTTTTTTTTTTTTAAGTTAAAAGGAGGATCCTGTTATATTAAAGTTGCAGGTTTACACAATCGTTTGCAGCGCCAGCTGTCCCACCTAAAAAAGGAAACCGAGACAGCTGGTCATTCCATGCCACTTGTTTTCAAACCAAAATAGCCAGGCTGCCATTCGCCTTGCCCAAAGGAAACCAGAACACATGGTCGCCATTAGTTTAAGTTTGTTCCCTAATTTACTACTGACAACATAACGATGGTCTAACTGAGCTAAAGCTCTAGTTTGAAACAAAAGAGAAAATCTAACTATGATCATTGACAAATCCTTTTACCCAGTGTACTCATCGTCTTTGCCGTTCTTTCCCATTCCAACTAGAATCGCGTAGGCCTGAGTGCACGTAGGGCATTGTCATCTTGGAGACGTGCTGGAGTAAGCTACATACATCATGTACAAACGTTGAATGATTCGGATGGCCCTGTGGATTTGGTCTTCCACCATGCTGCGTGTTTCAAAAATCAATTTCAGATGCTCCGGGTGGAGGAATGGAGGCTGGTCCTGTGCATTGCACTCCTTGTCTTCAATTGCACCGCCACCTTGTTGTACTTGTAGCCTGTCCTACTGTGTCGCTTCCCCTGGAAGTTCGCTGCTTCTTGAATTTTCCTTTTCACCGGTGTTGCCCTGTAATGCTTCCTCAACATAGCAGGTTCTATACACCTCTGCTGGGTCATCTTCCTGACGATTGTGTGTCATTCCTGGAGCCTGAGGCGTGGCAATGTTCGCGAAACAGGTGTGGGCATCCCAATTATCCGGGACAATGAAGAGGAGATGTTCTAGAGGCACCTCGATGGGTTTGTCCTGGACAAACTCCTCCACATACGCCATGGGAGGCGTTCTGGTTCTCCCAGGCTTCCTGGTTCTACTAGTGTATGCCAACACCATCGCTTTCTTGAGCTTCTTCTGTCGCTTCCTTCGGGAGTCAGCTGCATACCACGTCGCGGCTCTACGAGGCTGGCCCCTTGCTCTCGGCATGTGGAGAAGTAGAGCTATAACCGGAATGTCGACTGAATGAGTGTTCCTACTCCAACACTTCGAAGGTTTAACCTTCGGCCTTTCAATTTCCAAATGCAACTCATATCCCTCCGAGCGACTGATAAGGACGAAGGTGACTGTGACAACCTTGGCCATTAAGGCTATTTCCTTAGTGTGCTGATCTGTCGTCCTCTTCACTCCTGTGAGAGGCTTCGTCCACTGGTGTAGGCTGCTCGGGCTCACTCCCATCTTAATGGTGAGGAGATGGGAGCCGATGGCCATTAATTATGGCTCTACCCAGCTCGGTTGCACGTGTCCTTCCTCCTCGACGTGGCACCCCATCCGGGGGAGATGGCAGAATTCTAGAGACCAAGTAATACTTGAATTATTTCAAAAGTTAATATTTACATGTCTATCTAGATCACTTTCCTTATTTTATATAATTTATGTAAAACATTCCACATGTATTTATATGTTTAGCCTAATATGTGAAAAGTTTGTACCTCTATACAATCATCCTTTGGATCTTCTTGAGACAAAATCTATATGAAGACAATATCATCCAACCTATTTCTACTTATATGGATATTCATATAGATAGGTTACAAAGTAATTTGGAGTAGTAAAATCTCAATGTCAAGTGTCAATAGAGTTTGCATATTGTTTTGTGGGATCTTGGCTAACTTATGTTGTAATTAACCATGTGTCTTAGTTATTAATTGATATTGTACAATGTATGATAAATTTTGACATGGGCTATTTAAAAATGGACATAAATAATAGATTAAATCTTAGAAGATTAAACAATGTCATTATTTAATTTTAAGCTAGGTTGAAATTAATTTAAAATTTAAACAATGTCAAGTGTCGATAGAGTTTGTATATTGTTTTGTGGGATCTTGGCTAACTTATGTTGTAATTAACCATGTGTCTTAGTTATCAATTGATATTATACAATGTATGATAAATTTTGACATGAACTATTAAAAAATGGACATAAATAATAGATTAAATCTTAGAATATTAAACAATGTCATTATTTAATTTTAAGTTAGGTTGAAATTGATTTAAAATTCATATGTATTATTGTGTTCTTATTTTATAATAAGTTCCTTGTAATGTATGCAAAGTTTTTAAATAATAATGAAGTATCTTAATGTTTTCCTAAAATTATTTATAATAAGTTTAATGATAAAATAAGTTTAATGATAAATTGTATACAGATTATATTAGTTTTCCATCCAAATTTATGATGCTGGAGAATGTCATATATGAGCAACATATTACTTAAAAAAACTTTGGGCTTAACACTCCATTTCCATAATAGTATCTTGGAAACTTAAAAGTATTTTTCTACATGTACAGTTAGAGACTTCATCCCAAATTACACTGGTAGTGCTTTGATGGGTAAGGAAATTGGGTTAAGGGACATATCAAAATTCCATGCATAAAACTTATTTATTTTACTAATATTCTAGATGATATCTTGAGTTAAATTGAACATGATCATCCCATTGTATATGAATCATCATCCAGGCAAGGCATTTGTCGTAATCTCCTTAAGAACCGAAATGTAGGCATGGTACAATAAGTACACAAAATTAAAGATATTTGTTAGAGAATTTATAGATTTTATTAATTAAGATATTTGAATTCATCAAATGCAACATTTAACAATTATCATGGCTTTACCATTGGTAAACATGATGTTAAGGTATAAATAAATATTTTTAATTTACATACATATTCTTTCACTTCAACCTCATTTATACAAATATCAAATTTTTAATTTCAAATTATTTAGAAGCTTAATCATACTTATATTAACATGGATATGCTCACTAGTTTGCATGCCCTTTCATATGGCCATCAATGTTGTAGCAATTTTGTACTAACATTAATTTAACTTGTTTTTTCAATTTAAATGTTCAAAACATTTTAAATGTTCAAAACATAATTTGTATTAAATTATAAATGTTGATTTTTTATCTATTTATATTTGTGATTGTATAAATATATTTATTTATATTTGTTATAAAATATTTTTTTTTGAGTAAAAAGGAGGATCCTTTTAGATTAAAGTTGCAGGTTTACACAATTGCGGCTGGTTATTAATATTGCTTAAAGGAAGCCGGAGCGGCTGGTGGTTCCATGCCCTTGTTTTTCAAATTAAAATAGCCGGGCTACCATCAACTGCCAGGAAACCGGGGCCTTGAGCGCCATTGGTTAAGTATGTTCCTAATTTACTGTGGCAACATAACTATGGTCTAAAGCGGGCTAAAGCTTTGGTTTGAAACAAAATAAAATTACTAACTATGAACATTGGCAAATCCTTTTTACGGTGTATAAATTAGTCTTTGACGTTCTTTCCCGATGTTGGAATCGCGTGAGCTGGCCTTGCGTGAAGGCATTGTCGTCTTGGAGATGTCTTTGGTGGCTGCATACATCATGTCAGTGTTAGTGATTCGGATGGCCTATAGTTTGGTCTTACACCATGCTGCGTGTTTCAAAAATCAATTTCAGATGCTTCGGGTAGAGGAATGGAGGTTGTTCCTGTGCATTGCACTCCTTGTCTTCAACCTTCTCCTTGTCTTCAATTGCACCGCCACCTTGTTGTATTTGCAGCCTTTCCTGCTGTGCCGCTTCCCCTGGAAGTTCATTGCTTCTTGAATTTTCCTTTTCGTCGGTGTTGCATTGTAATTCTTCCTCAACATAGCAGGTTGTGTACACCTCTGCTGGGTCATCTTCTTGGCGATTGTGTGTCATTCACGGAACTGAAGGCATGACAATGTTCTTGGCTGGTGTGGGCATCCCAATTATCAGGGATAGTGATGAGGAGATGTTCTGGAGGCACCTCAATGGGTTTGTCTGGAACAAACTCCTCCACATACATGGAGATGGTCTGGTTCTCGGGCTTCACGGTTCTCTGATTAATATGTAGCGTAGCCAGCATGTGAGCTACGTAAACTTCCTTGAGTCGGTACGCCTGCGTCGGCGCACCTCTGTGAGGCTGGCCTCTTGCTCTCGGCATGTGGAGAATCAGAGCTATAACTGGAATGCCAACTAGATGAGTGTTCCTGCTCCAACACTCCGAAGGTTCATCCTTCGACCTTTCAATTTCCAAATGCAACTCATATCCCTCCAGGTGACTGATAAGGACGAAGGTGACTATGACAGCCTTGGCCATTAACGCTATGCCCTTAGTGCGCTAGTCCTTCATCCTCTTCACTTTCGGCTTGAGGCTTAGATCGGCAATTCAGCCAGGCTGCCGGGCTCACTCCATCTTAATGGTGAGAGATGGAGCCAGTGGCCATTAGTATGGCTCTGCTTCGGTTGCCGTGTCCTTCCTCCTCGGCGTGGCACCCCCATCGAGGAGATGCTAGAATTCGAGACCAAGTAATGCGAGATTGTTCAAAAGTTAATATTTACATGTCTATCTAGATTACTTTCCTTATTTTATATAATTTATGTAAAACATTCCACATGTATTTATATGTTTAGCCTAATATGTGCAAGGTTTGTACCTATATACAATCATCATTTGGATCTTCCTGAGACAAAATCTATATGAAGACAATATCATCCAACCTATTGCTACTTATAGCATCCAACATATTGCTACTTATATGGAGATTCATATAAATAGGTTACAAGGTAATTTGGAGTAGTAAAATCTCAATGTCAAGTGTCGATAGAGTTTACATATTGTTTTGTGGGATCTTGGCTAACTTATGTTGTAATTAACCATGTATCTTAGTTATTAATTGATATTATACGATGTATGATAAATTTTGACATGGACTATTAAAAAATGGACATAAATAATAGATTAAATCTTAGAATATTAAACAATGTCATTATTTAATTTTAAGCTAGGTTGAAATTGATTTAAAATTCATATGTATTATTGTGTTATTATTTTTATAATAAATTCCTTGTAATATATACAAAGTTTTTAAATAATAATGAAGTATCTTAATGTTTTCCTATCCAACCGGGGAGGACGGGGAGCAAGACAATAGAATGCATCGATTGAAGCAAGATTGAAGGAACCAAGGAACCCACACTACCACCAACAGGACTACACACTCGGGAACAAATACATCCTTTCTTTTGTCATGCCATTTACTCACCGAGCACCAGTAAGCATCAACGAACCCAATTATCTCTTCACCGCTCGCCCTGGCATGCCTCTTTGGCTCGATCAACGCATGCATGTAGAGTCTTTCTCGTCTAGCATTCCTTCTCCAAGGGAGTATGCAGAGGAACTAACTCACCTTTCCTAAAATTATTTATAATAAGTTTAATTATCAATTGTATACAGATTATATTAGTTTTCCATCCAAATTTATGATGCTGAAGAATGTCATATATGAGCAACACATTACTTAAAAAAACTTTGGACTTAACACTCCATTTCCATATCTTGGAAACTTAAAAGTATTTTTCTACATGTACAGTTAGAGACTTCATCCCAAATTACATTGGTAGTGCTTTGATGGGTAAGGAAATTGGGTTAAGGGACATATCAAAATTCCATGCATGAAACTTATTTATTTTACTAATATTCTAGATGATATCTTGAGTTAAATTGAACATGATCATCCCATTGTATTTGAATCATCATCAAGGCAAGGCATTTGTCGTAATCTCCTTAAGAACCGAAATGTAGGCATGGTATAATAAGTACACAAAATTAAAGATATTTGTTAGAGAATTTATAGATTTTATTAATTAAGATATTTGAATTCATCAGATGCAACATTTAACAATTATCATGGCTTTATCATTGGTAAACATGATGTTAAGGTATAAATAAATATTTTAATTTACATTTTTTTTTTTTTTTTTTTTTTTTTTTTTTTTTTTTTTTAAATTTTAATTTCAAAATTATTTAGAAGCTTAATCATACTGATATTAACATGGATATGATCACTAGTTTGCATGCCCTTTCATATGGCCATCAATGGTGTATTTTATTTTAAATTAGGTACAACTTTAATTTTCAATTTAAATGTTCAAACATAATTTGTATTGAAATTCACTAAATGTTGAAATTTTATTTATTTATATTTGTGATTGCAAACCTGTTTATACATAGAAATCACCATTATTAATGATTTATCCAAACTCATATGAATATTACAAATTAAAGGAAAATAAAGTGTTAAATTATATTTAATAACAATTGTTCATTAATTATTAAAATTTATGTTTATTAATTTAAAATATATGTACTTCCATTAACATTTAAATTAATAACTAAAAAACCATTTGTGATTTATGACATCAAACCTAACCAACTCATATATAATTGTATATAAATGTAAACTTTTATTGAATTTTTTGATTCAATAATTTTGGAAAAGAGCTTACATAATATATATTAATGTCACTAAGTTGAAATGCAATATTCAAAGTGATGTTTAGATTTTATGAAATCCATTGTACCACTTAAAAACAAACACATCAACATTGCTACCCTCTACATTTAGGATCTAGTTGTTTATGAAATTATTCATTTGGAGTATTAAGATATTAATAGGAGTTAGCATATGTACCAATTCTTTAATAAAATTGAAGCTTATCCATATTAACAACCTAGTGGGGATATGGGAAGTTAAATAAAGAATAATATTAATGTAATAACATTTTTCTATAAATTTGTATTCATTTCCCAAGTCAAATGTTATAAATTTGTATTCATTTCCCAAGTCAAATGTTAAAATATGTTGTAATGTTATCTAACATCCACATCCATATTTGTTGATGTACCTAAAACCATTATAATTCACATTATATAACTATTATAATGGTTATATTAATTTCCATCTTATGGGTATTAATTTCCATCTTATGGGTTTTATGGATAACCTTATGTCATCCTTTCTATTAAAATAGGTGGCCAAGTTACTTAGTATGTGAACTTATATTAATATAGGTGGCCAAGTTATGTAGTAGGTGAACTTTTTGTTACTTCACATTTGTTATATGAAGTGGTCTTCTCATTATTAAGGAGATATTGAAGTTATTCTCAATCAAGTGTCTATACATTTTTAGAGCTCTATACTTTAGGGGTTTTAGAAACTTCATTATAACAAGGTTTGGTGATTAATAAAGTAATTATTGGTAGTCTAGAGATATTGCATGCTTTTATCTCTACAAACCTTAATGTTTTTTGTCTTGTAACTTTTTTCTTTATTTACTTTATATCAACGACATATAGTTATAGCATATTAAATGGTTATTGAACTCCACACTTTTACTTTTCTAACATAGTGTCAAATCCATTTTCTAACAAAAACACAGGTACAAAAGGTTATTATATAAATGCATTAAGAAAGTGCGTGTATAAATAAAAGAATTATTTAAACTACACAACAAAGTCCACCATTTAAGGGTGTAAATGGATTTCAACCTAAGCACATATCTTTCCTCACTTTCAATGTCATATTTTAGGAGTTTTATGGGATTGCAAATGTCAATGAGAACATCATCAAAGGTTTCAATGGGATATGTGCAACAATAATGAAATGCATGATTGTGCAAGTAATTCTTGTTACCACACATTCTAGCACTAAGTGCAAATACTTTATACGACACTAATACTAGTGGAACATGAAATATCTCAATGCTATCACCTAAGCAATAACTTCCCTCTCTTTAGTGAAATGTATCCAACACAAGGGAGGCCTCCCCAGTGGCCTCCAAGAATTCTTAGGCAAAACACAATCAAATCTAGGGCCCCCTAGGGTGACTACTAACACTACCACCAAGATAAGGATAGGAAAAGTAATAGACAAGTGGTGGATAAAGGCAATTTCCAGATTTAAAGTGTTGAGGGCTCAAGCCAAATAGAGAGGATCTCCAAGTCAAGTAAGAGTTCAATAGGGCCTAAAAACACTAGAAATAAAGGAAAGGTCTAAGGTTGAGATAAACTTGCAAGTAAGATGTGAAATAACAACAGTAAAGTGAGTGATAATAGCAATAAAAAATATTACATTAGTAAAATAAATGATCTCTAATATTATGGAGATTATTTTAGCATTGAAATATGTAATTTTCAGCAGTAGTATAATTACGAAAACAATAAAACAAACCATTTTCAGTAGTGAAATGAATCATACAGTAGTAAATAAAAGATTGTAGCAATAGAAATAATATCCCTTTGATCATGAAATGATTTAGTAAATAAGAGGGATAAATACTATGTTAAATTAGGGTTTTACTTTCCAACAAAATAAAAATTAAGCAGTAAAAATGTGAGCACACCCAACCCCCTAACCCTTGCTTAGGTTGGTGGGGTGGAAAAATTTCCACTTTTTCCACTCAGTTAATTTACCTCAATGAACTCCATATATGGGTTCTTCTCATCAAGATCTTTCCAACATTTGTAACCATGCTCAAATATGAAATCAAGATCAAAAGTTACATCCTCCACGATTTTTTAGGCTTTCATTATCGAATCCACCTTATTGCCACGTGGAAACCACATGGATCCTAGTCATTTGTTCCCTCCTTCATGGTAATAAAGTGGCACCTTCCACTTGGACCATCAATCCCTCTAGATCAATGACCCTGAACAAGGGGAAACTGCCTTCGTCGTCGTTGGGGTTTTCCTTTCACAGAGTTACTAATCACTCCAACTACCAGCTCTGACAACCACCACTATATCGAGATTGATCCAAATCTGATGACTCTTGGTAGTGAACTCCAATGACCGATGGTGTCGACACTTTAACTTTCATCGATTAACACCCAATCCCTTTAGCCTCTTCTTACAAAGCCATGTGGGACCCATGACATATCAACAATTGAGATTGCTTCTCATACATGCCTTTGATCAATGGTTAAGATCTTCCCCATGCCTCCATTTTCATTGACACTCTTGTCCAACAAACTACCTTACCAACCTCTCATGCTCTGATGAAGACGCATATGGATTCGACGGTTAAGATCTCATAATCATCATTTCTTTGTTTCTAGATCTGATGGCTAAGATTATCGCCTTGTTCAAAGGCTGAAACCCAACAATATTTACACTTGGCCCCTTCTACAAATCATGTGTTGACATGTGGCCCTATCACCTCCTACCACCTAGTGTGAGACATAGCATTAGGGATCACGTTGACCGATGTATCAAATCTATATTTTAACCTATCCATGTGGCACGACACCCACATGACACGTGGATCCACCCATGGCTTGACGCGTGGACTGACGTGGCTATAAACATCATCAAATGATTTCAGGGCTTACCTAACCAAATGCACCACCTTTCTTCTTCATCGACAAAGTCCTCTGTCATATTCGGTCTTCTCCAGAATCCATCACTTCGATCTCCGACCTCCTATGCCCCGACGATACTGTGACCAACATTGACGAACTAGATATCATTGAGATCACCCTTGACGAAATCGACAACACTTGTTCATTCTTGGGTTACCCCGTCATCTTCAACAACCTTACTCTAGCCTCTCTCCCTTATAACCTCTAGACAACCCACGGCGAATGTGAATGGAGTTAGCCGTCTATATATCTAATGGTCAAGATTTTAAGTGAAGTCCCAAAGGTCTCCATGCCCAATGAGACCAATCATATCCGCTCAGCCCATCAAAAGTGGACACATGACACTCCCGTAGACATGTTGGCACACCAAATGAACATGATGTTAGGTATCATTCTTCTTACGATGATGCATTTCCACTGAAGGTTGAGATTTACTTACCCCACCGATATGAAAATCATTATTACTCAACGGTTTCAATAGGATTAAACAATTATAAGATATAATTTTGGACTTAGGAGTCCCGCAGTCTCACAATTCATCGTCTTACAAGGGTCCCTAAATCGACTCCCCTAGGCTCTTAATCTAGTTACAACAACACTAATCCTACCACATGACATCCAATCAAGGATTCAATTCCTCACGAACATTATAAGTTAAGGAGAAGGGAAGGATATGGTGTTTATCGGCCTTCTTGGGCCTCCAATACACAGAAAATATCATTAATTCGTTATCCCCTTAAGGGATATTACAGTATTGCATCCCCCTTGAGAATTATCATTTATTTCATATGGGCCTAGTTCCCTTTCTCTAGGGACCCATTACTATATCACATATCACATATATATACATGTACATCCCTTTTCACCCACGAGAAATCCTTAGACATGGGTTCATTTTCTTTTATCTTAGAAACATTCTGGGGTTGGGGACATAATTAAGCATACATTCGCATAGCACAATATACAAACATCAATACATACATTTTAGTTCTATTACAAAATTATATTAAATACTTACTTGTTTCAATGCGATGACCAACCAATTGGTATGGTGGTTAGCCTTTCCGCAACCATAGGCTTTCGTGATCAATAACCGTCAAAGAGCCCACCCCATGTAAACCATGATACCACCAGGGAATTATATCTCTCTATTGACTCTTCAAGTCAAAAAATAAATCAGAAGGTTACTCTCCTCCACTTCTCCGATAACAACAGAAGTTTTCGTTCTCTTCTCCGACTCAAAACTCTTCCACAAATTCTTCCTTTGATCTCTTTGATGCACGCACCTGTGCCTCTCCATTCTCTATATGTTTCACTCTTGACCTCTACGTGCTAATTATATTGCACACTCTATATTCCTCAGGTCTTATTTTGACCCCAGATCAAAACTCATGCATGTTCTCTCTTCGAGCCAAATTACTTCTTCCACCTTCTCATCATGCATCCCCCTGCACGTAACTTCTTGGGAAGGTTTTCGACCCGCCCCCCTTGTTTTCTTCTATCAAAAGGATCCATCGATTCAACACTAATTTAACGAAAAGTATGAAATGGTACTTTCGATGGTACCACAGATGACAATTCCGATGTCCTAGCTAGGTCTTCCCATACCTATGTTCATTTGTGTTGGTTGGTTGTCCAACTACCAACCCCCTTCGATTAACTACCTTTCTTAAACTAAAATCTAGGAATTTTTTATTTTCTTCTCATTATTCATCAAGGTGGCTTGTGGTATTTTACACATGAATCACCTTTCTTTCCCCTAATTAATCCCTCTCGTGGTATCATGGCCTTCAAGGATTCACCATCCCTGATCCACTATCGTCATTTACAATTAAACCATAATAAATTTATAATGTTTAATATTCCATGGCATGGATAATCATTAACATGACTAATTACAAATTGGGGAAACATGGGTATTAAAATCCCCTCTCCCTTGAAGGAAAACCATCCTTTGTTTTCTTTGCATCTCAACAACACCATCCATGCTTCCATTTTTCAATTGTATCAACGTTGTTGTTCCTCTTCTTGGTCTAGTCCTTTCGAGAATCTTGGAAATTAGAACGATCTAGATTTTATGAGAAAAGAGCGAGAAATGACTATAAATTATTAACAAGTGCTTAACACAGAAATATAGGATATATAGTAAAACTAGTTTTCTATTCAAGAGAAGAAATAAGATGAAACGCTATAAAATGCAATGGAAAACAAGTTTTTTGGAATGGTGGCGGCTTATCTGCGAGAAGAGATGTGGCGGTTGTGCTCATTAAATGAGAAGATGATTAGAATGAGGCTCACGAGGAAGGAATTTTTACAATAAACAAATTACAAAAACCTAGACATCGAAAACCTAACCTAGGAGATGAAGCACCAAAAGTCATGTGGGCCATTTGGGTAGGATTAGTGCATCAACTTCGGTCATTAACTTTGCATACGATCTTCGTTTTAGGTGCATGATAGCCCGTTGAAAGGTATCGTCGAGGAGAATTCATTTTGGGGGAAACATCAAAGGAAAATTCATGTTGCTCCTTGTTTCCCAAGAAACGTCGTTAGGGCCTCAAAACTGCTCCAAATTTAAGGCCGAAACTGCTATAATAGTAAATTACCAAAATTCCGAGAAAACTGTTTTGAGCCAGTTGGACAAGGTGGGTGTACCAATATCCACCTGGATCAATCCTCCCTCATGAATAAAATGGTCTCCATTGCATTTAGTTCCCCAATCAGATGAAATTTCTGTTGAATTTGGCCTGGGGTGAGTCACTTGCCTTGGTGCAGGTGTTGCCTTGCTTTGACAACTTGATAAGGTTGGATCCTTTGTTGTTGAGTGCCCTTGATATTTGCGTCCACAATATGATCATTGGATTCATGTTGTATGCAGTCGGAGTTGAGCTCTGTTGGTGTCAGTTGTTCTGATACTTTTGAGGTGTCAATAATGGTGGGAAATAAGGGGTAAAGGAGATCCACGTTGAACACTCGGTGAATGCCAATGAAAGGAGGAATGTTGAGCTCAAAGAATTATCCCCACGGCCTTGGTGATGGTGTACGATCCATAACCTTGGAGTGGGCGAAGCTTCGATGGGGTCCTGTAAGGCGTTCTTTCTGGCTGCAACCAAACTTTGTTGCCCACCTGAAACAAATGTGGGACCTGATGTTGATCATGACGTTTGCTTGGCAATTAGACTTATTTAGGATATTGTGAACCTGTTGGTGGATGTGCTGGATCCACTCAATGAACTGGGTGGCTTTGTCCTTCAGTTGGAGCAGGAGATGAGTCGGTCGAGGAGGTGACCGCAAGGGGAAGTGCAACATGCTTTGGGACCCAATGGTTGAATCCCAGCCCCACCTGAAAGGGGTTGTGCCAGTTGAGCTATGCAGGGCTCAGTTGTAGCTATACTGGAAATAGGGAAGGATCTCATCCCATGTGCGAGGTTACTTGGAATTATACATGTGAGGATATGCACAATCACATACGATTCTACACGACCTCGGTTTGGCCATCTTTAAGGGGTAGAAGGCCACGGATTTGGTGAAGCTTGGTGTCAGCTGACCGAGAACTTCATTAGAATGTGTTGAGAATTGAATGTCGATATGAGACAATGGTTTTGGGATTCCAAAATGTACCCAGACTTCGTTCAAATAAGATCTTGGCGGTGGCCTCTCTATTGTGGTTCTCTTCTTCTGACCAACCATAATCACCATCTTAAGCGATCAACAACACAAAAAACACAATCATTTCCCACTTGGTGGGCCGAGGCCCGACATGTAGTCTATTGATATGGATTCCCATGGAAACTCAGGATTAGGCAGGGGGGTGTACAAGCCCTATTTCTTAGTGTTGATTTTGGCAATACTTCGCTGATGTAAAGACACGATATAATTGATGACCTCATGTCGAAGTTTGGACCATTAGAAATGTTGTTGCAACACAAACACTATCTTCTCCATGACAAAGTGTCATGCCACCCAAATTTAGTGAGCTTCCAAAATCATCTTCTTTCGCTCACTTGATGGAACACAAATATGGCCGAACGACACAACAACCCATCTGAATATGGAAATTATTGACAACTCCGTTTGCGCAACATTTGGTGGGTGGTGGAGAAGTGAGATTACGTCACTAAGGTGGGGCCATGAGAGGAGTCTCATAATACAAAGTCTAGTATTGTGGTGAGTGTCATGACTAGCGATCTGCTTTGAGGCAATCAATGACACAATTGGTGCTTCTTGTTTTATGCTTGATGTTGAGGTGTAATTGTTGCAAGTATGTGGACCCGTTTTGATGGTGGTCGTGCGCAATTTTACTTGGGTGTGCATGAATTGGAGTGGCTTATGATCAATGTGGTGTTGTCTCCTTCCCAAGAATGTAATGTCTCCAGCCTGACTTGCACAATGGAGTACATTTCTTTTCATAAGTAAGGGTACTTCTGAACAACATTTGATAGTGTCTAACTATAATAGGCCACAGAGTGGCCATGTTGAGTGAGAAAGACACCCAAAACATAGTATGAAGAATCTGTCTCAATCTCAAAAGGGTTGTTGTAGGTACAGTGAGTGAAATTACTAGGTTGAACACAAGCGTTGCTTCAAATCATCAAGCACTTCTTTGGAAGGATGGCTCATATGCAAATTTCTCATTACCACCAGCCCTGGTTATTTGGTGAGGGCCCATGCAATGGGAGAATCCAACCGCAACCCAAGGATAGAAATTGGCAAAGACTAAGAATCTCTAAAACTCGGTGAGGTGGTTAGGGTTGGGCGATCCTGAGATGACTTGAATGGTTGGATCCATGTGCACCATGCTGATCAACGGTGTATCCCGGGTAATGGACCATGTCCATGTCGGAGGGCATTTCAAGTTGGCCTATAGCTTGTGTTGTCCGCAGGGTGTCACCAAAATTATTGAATATGTTGTAAGTGTTCGGCCTGAGTCTTGCTATAAATGAGAATTCCATCCAGATAAACCACTACAAAGTATTGGTGAATGGTGTGGGGATATCATCCATCATCCTCATGAAAGTGGCAGTGTTTGTCAAACCAAAGGTATGATAACCATTCAAAGGCCTTCCTTTGACTTGAAGCGATCTTCCATACATTGTCTATTCTATAGGTACTTGGTGGTAGCCAGACTTAAGATCAATATTAAATTTGGCCCCATGAGTTGATCAAAGAGGCCATCAACTATGGGTAGAGGGTATTTCTTCTTCACAATGGATTTATTCAAATATCTAAAGTCAATACACAACCTAAAGGTTCCATCTTTATTCTTTACCAACATGATTGGGCTCCCTACAAGGTGATGGTAGACAAATGTACTGTGGAGCATTTCTTGGATCTATAAACTGATCTCCTCATTCTCTAACAAAGAGTGTCGTGGCCCATTGGGTAGCGATGCATCGGTGGTCAGATAGGTGTGACTGGCGGTGTAAGTACCACAGTGGTGAGGAAGATATGAGTATTCTTCCGACCTTATCTACTTGCTTCTACCGTATTGGAGAGATGAAACTCTGAGACCACGGATGTGGCTATGATCTTTTTGCTCATTTTGGCCGAATCATGAAGAAGACAAACTTCCGCATATAGAGAGATGACCTTCTGCATTGCTTAGCAAATATTAAGGAAATATCACTAGATGAGACTACCTCGGGTATCCTGTACAATATCTTGTTCAAAGTAATAACACTACGAGGCCTAGACTCATATACAGCATGATGTTTCCATAAATAAGGTTGACCCAAAATAACATCACAACAAACTTTGATAGGAGCAACATCACACAATACCTCATCTTTGAAGGAAAAGCGATGTCGTCTGATGATGCTTGCTTGTTGGATGAAGTCGAGATCCCTTCCTTGGCGAGCCATCAATGGTGTAGGGTTATTGTAGGTGCGGAGTTGTCAGCCGGGCCAACCACTTGATGACCTCACGAGATGAGGTTCTTCGGCTACCTCTATCAGTAAAGTGCATTGGGGTGCCTTTACCCACATATGTGAATGGAAGGGTGCTCTCGCTAATACGGTTCATCACGGTTCACCGGGATGGAACGGGTGAAGGTGATAGCGGTGGCGGGTTCCACATCAATGATCCATCTTCCTTTTAAGTTCACGAATCGGATTCAAAACCATCTGATTCGAGCCTTTCGCCCGACCACCGGCATTACTTTGAGGCGGTGGTAGTGTTATGCCAAAGGGGCTCTTATGGAAGTTTCACCACTTCCCTGTGTCTTTCTTTGTATTTTCAATGTCCTTGTTTGCTTGGCTTGGATTGGTTGTCTGATACTGTCCATCTTTGCTCTATCATTTTGTTTTGTGGGTTAGGGCAGCCCTTTCCTGAATTTTGTTGTGAGGGGTTTCCAAGCCCAAGGTGAATCTTTTGTTTGAGCTTACGCTCGATTTTGATGATGACATGTCGGTAGGCCATGCCCAAGGATGAGGTCATCGAAAATCCTTTTGAGTTTGGATGTATCTATGAAGCACAGCGATATAAGACACCATATGTCGCTCAGTTTATTTGATACCCAACTTGGTGATACAGGTATGGAAGATATTTGTGAAATCTATGCTTGGTCTCTTTCTTGTTGCAAAGTGGTCCATTTGGTATACAAGTCGTCATAACTTTTCGACAGGTAGTATTGTTGCTTAATAGAATCCATGAAGGATTCCAAGGTGGGCTGTGGTAAATAATGAGGGTTCCTCTGTTTCCTTTGCTCACCGAGAAAATTTCCCACAATCTTTGACATGGGAGCGACTTTAAGGAGCATAAATATTTTCTCTATTCAAAAGTTATGGAAAGAAAAATAACCCTTCGTAGATTAAACCCCTTGTCTACAACATCTGCGTCTATCGACCTTAAAATATAGGAATGTCAATTTTATGTGTACCTTGAGAGAAGTGACCTCGCTCCAAGAAGATATTAATAGAAACTTGTTGGTGATAGCGCCGAAGGATTTGCGTAAACTATCCATCATCTAGTTCCTACTGTTGTGTGAGGATTCCTCAAGAAACATTTTGAAGGATCTCCTATCCATCATCTTTATTTTCTCCTACCACATAAGAAGTGGCGGGCATGTGAGGCTTTTGTCGTAAGAGAAACAAGTTGGAGACCCAACTCTTTGTACTTCAACCTCATTGGGGACATGCATTGCAAAAGGCGACAAGGAGCATGTGCTATGATACCGATATGGATTTTATGAGTAGAGCGAAATGACTATAGATTATTAACAAGTGATTAACACAAAATATGAGAGATACAATAAAACGGTTTCTATTCAATAAAGGAAATAAAAGTACGAAACTATGAAATGCAGTCGGAAAAAGCTTGTTGGAATGGTGTTTGCTTATCTCACGAGGAAAATGTGGCAGGTTGCACTCGTTAAGCGAAGTTGATTACAATGAGGCTTTGAAGGCCTTTTGCAATAAATAGGAATGTAAAAACCTATAAATTCAAAAACCTAACCCTAGGAGATGAAGCCCCAAAGTCATGTGGGTCTCGTTTGGGTAAGTTAGTGCATCAAATTCGAGGTCATAACTTTTGCATAGATCTTTGTTTAGGTGCATGATAGCTTGTTGGTAAGGTATCATCAAGGATATTCATTTTGGGGAAAGCATGGAAGGAATGTCCATGTTGCTCCCATTTTTCCCAAAAAGCGTCGTTTAGGGCCTCAAAAGCGCTCCGGAAGTTTTAGGACAAAAAACTAAAAATAGTAAAATTACCAAAATTGCGAGGAAAATTGTTTGAGCAGGTTGGACAAGGTGAAATTGTACCAATATCCACCTGGATCACACATGCCTACAACAATTTAAAACAACAAGCATATTAATCCCAACTTTATGAAAAAACATTTTATCGTTGTTCATAATTCAAAAGGAAAATTTTACATCAACTTCAATACTTATATGTGTAGTTCATGGATCTACATCCATATGGATTTCTCATTAACTTGGCTCATTTTTCCTTGACATACCCATTGTTCTCATGATCCCAATCAACAATTTACAAAGAGTTATCAAAGTCTCATCTTCCTTGCGGTCCCTCAACCTTGGGCTCATGTAGGAATCCTTTTGTGCTTCTCCTGACCTCGGGCGATCCATTTTTTCTGCCAAGGATTTCTTGCACAAGAAGAGTCTCAAAGACTTTACCAAGTTTTACATTTGAGGCATCCCTTGTTGGAGATATGGCTATATGAAGTAGCGGATGGTTAAGGTTGTCGTGATGTGTCGGTTATGGAAGCGATCAAGGATGTCAACAGCACAGAAATCTTTGGAACACGGCTGTTGGAACATGAATGCTGGAAAACAGGTGCTGAAACACGAATGCAGGAACACAGATGATGGAACACAAAAATGCTGGAACACAAATACTGGAACAAATATGTTGGAACACAAATGCTGGAAAACAAAATGCTGGAACAAAGATGCTGAAACAAAAATGATGAAACACAAATGCTGAAACAAAAAAATGCTGGAACACAGATGATAAAACACAAATCCTGGAACACAAATGCTAAAACAAAAAGGCTGGAACACAAGTGTTGGAACAAAAATGCTGGAACACGAATGTTGGAACCACATTATCTTTGGAACACGAATCTTTGGAACACATATCTTTGGAACGAATCTTCGGAACAGATGCTGGAACGATCTTTGGAACGAATCTTTGGAACACGAATATAAACGGAATCTTTGGAACACGGCGTGCGTGGTATCGCATTAGAGGAGGCAAGTAAGAAACGGTTAATCGGGGAGAAACGGCATCAGCGAAGAAAGAATGAAAAGAAACTGGTGGGTTGAGAAGCGGAAAAAGACTTTTAGTCTAAAATTAGGTTGGCAGTTAAGACAGGAGGAACAGCGTTGCATGATGTGGCATGCGTAGAAGAGGCATGCAAAGTGTCAGTTCAGAAAATCAAGGAGAATCTTGGCATGCAGCGAAGAAAAAAATGAAAGAAAAGGAAGCTGCGGTTGGAGTGGAGAAAGCGTGAAAACCTCTGCATTTGGTGAATCTATAAAATGCGCTATAACAGAGATGAATCGTTGCTGTTGATGTAAGAAAGAGTGAGCGCTATGGATATGTGAAAAGAGGAGGTGAATCTGCGTGACGGAGAAGATGCTGAGAATAGACTCTGGAAGGACTGATGAAGCGAAGCGGCGAATCGAAACTTGATGAAAGAATCTGAAGATGGCGAAAAGAGGTAAACAAGCTATATCGGAATGAACAAAGTTGATTTAAGCAATATGTATTTTGGTAAACTGGGGTGGTAGAGATTGGTGCAAGGGAGACATATGTCTCTTTCTGCAAATTAGATTGCTTGTAGAATCTGAAGGTTGGTGCCTTCATTAGGTTAGTCTTTGAAGTAAAAGGAAGTGATTGCTTCCACCCGATGGGTGAGGATGCGTGGGAGTTGGTGCTCTCGGCCAGTTGGTGCTGGCAATGAGAGGTTGCTTAGCCTCTATGAGTTGGTGCTCAAAAAAGATGAGATGTAACGAAGTTGAAACTTGCTGAACATCTTAAGAAGGCGAGCTTTTTTCTGAAGTTTGGGTTTCCTCTTGAAAATCACATTATTACGTACTTGTGAATAGATGTTGTGTGTGATTGTTGTTCTTTATACTCTCCGGTTTATGTTTATAACTACGGATTTCTGATGAGACTCTTTAACCCTAAGATTAATGATTCAAAGTAAAAATGAGAGTAAATGGTTGATAATCTAAACTAACTGGTCACCCCCCTCTCAGTTAGTTCATACACGTAACAATTGGTATCGGAAGCAGGTTCCTTTAGTGTAAGGAAGATCTGGCAGTGAAATCATATTGTAGTCATGATGGTTCAATAACAAGGCACCCATTTTAATAGCTTCATTTATACGGAAGGTAAGGATGAGTATACTTAATGTCTGCAGGGCGGTGTTTGGGAAGTAGTAGAAACGGGATATACAAAACCAATTGTGTTTCTGTCCAAAGATGAAAAAATTAGAATTCACCTTTAATGCAGAAAGCTATGAATGCTATTCTCGGTGGTGCAGGTGGTCGAATTTTGCTTGAAAGTAATGAATCTTCAAAGCTGCTAAAGAAATGTGGGAAAAGCTGATAAGTAGCTATGAGGAAATGAGAAAGTTAAAGATGCCAAGCTACAAACTCATAGGCTGAGATTTGAGCAGGTTGAGAATGAATGAAGATGAAAACATAAGTAAGTTCTTTTTGAGTTGATGAAATGAGTGAATGCCATGGGGGTTTTAGGGCTCTGGTGATGACTCACTTCTTGTCGAGAAAATTTTGAGATCTCTACACGAAGATTCAATCCTAAGTCTCGGCAATAGAGGAGATGAGTGAACTCAAGACATTATCTCTTGATCGGTTGCTAGGAACTTTAACCGCCTATTAAATGTGGATTAGCACAGATCAAAACTCGTTTAGGGAAGCCTCATTCAAAGCGAGAAAAAGTCTTGGTATTTGGATGAAATGAGAATAGTAGAAGGTTAAGCGGATCGAGGGGAAGTATGACTACCTTTTTAAGTGTTTTAAGCTTTGTGGTAAGGTGGGGCATTTTTTTTTTTTTTTTTTATATATATATATATAGCTTTTAATCATTTTAGATAAAAAATGAATTTTTGTAAAGTTAAAAATAAAAAAGTATAGAATAAAAAGAAAGTACATTGTGTAAATAATGATGATTCTCACGAAACCTCGGATAGTGAATCCTCCCATGAAGAGATCAAGAAGATGGCTTCATGTTTATGGCCATAGAAGAACCTGAGACAAATTGTTCAGAGAATGATATGGATGCGAAGTGGATATGGAAGGAGAGTTGATGTGTGCCCTGGAAAGAAATAAAATAGACTGAGAATAAAGAAGAAAGCAAAAACAATTATTAATCCGATTATGAAACCAATACATTAGACATTCCCTTGTGGAAGCTAGGAGAACTTGGAAGAAGCTGAAGAAAGTTGAAGAAGTCCTAAGCAACAGTTAGCTGAAAGTAGATCCGGATGTGAACAACTAGAAGAAATTGTAACATGTGAAGGAGCTAGAAATATCAAGTCTGGTATAATCAGAATATTTCACAGATCAAAGCTTGGGAGGAGCTAAACAATATTTTAAGCAGACAAAGACCTCCTAGAATAAATGGTCTAGGATATATGAAAGAAGATGCAAGCGTGATAAGTTAAAGAATATAGAATCATCAATGTGATTAAGTTTCAAATCAACCAGTTGGAAAGGTTCTAAGATAGAAAATATTGAACATGCCATTTTCCATAAAAGCGGACTCAAGTAATAAGAAAAGAGCAAACTAAGGTTGGTTCAATCAATAAACTAAATACTGACCGGGATGTCGAGAAAAGAGGTCAAATATGAGAGTTGAATGCAGGCCAGAAGTACAAACATGAGGACCAAGAGTCAATGTATTATCTTCTCAGGAATCAGCAAGATTGGCATGCTAATTTCTTCAATGGTTATTGTTTTTTCTTGTAAACTGGGCACAAAGCTGCAAGCTATGCTATAATCTCGAAACATTCCGCAGTCGATGGAAAAAAGCGATATCATCACAAGAGACGTCTTTGCCTGTAATTGAAAGTTACAACATAAATGTTAATCCATTTGACTCCTTATACATTTTGTTCAGCTGTATGTTTCGTTTTTTAATTCTTCCTTGTAGTGCAATTTGAAGCACTACAAAGCAGAATTAAAAACGAAATATAAAGTTGAACAAAATGTATGAAAAGAAAGAAAAGTCATCACTTAGCAACCTTGTGCTCTCAGTTCAAAAGGATCCTGGTACATTGACGGCGGATGTTCAAAGCATATGACGGGAAGCAGGAGAAGTTGTGCAATAATGCGGCGTAAAAGGTGGAAAGGTAACCTTTGAAAACAATGCACGGGGAAAGGTGAAGGAGAAACGGGGATAGTTGGTCTGAGCAATGGAAAGGGAAAGTCTCAGAACGTGTTATTTGTAGGCGGGTTAAAGCACAACCTTCTTAGTGTAAGCCGGATGTGCTGAGTAAAAGGATGTGAAGTTACGTTTCTTGCTAAAGAATGTAAAATTAAATAGGTCTCCTCGGGAAAACTAGTTGCCAAAGGAGTGAAAACGAAAATAATGTTTACATTCTAAAAGAAGGAAGAAAGATGTCATCTAAGTAAATATAATGAAAGCTGGTTGTGGCACAGAAGACCAGGACACTTACACTTTGATCATCCTAATAAGGCTTCAGCTTGGAAGCGTGATAAGAGATTTCCCGAAATATCAAAACCACATGATATTGTGTGTAAGCCATGTCCAATGGGAAAACTGACCAGAACTAAGTTTAAAACAAAAAGTTTTCCATCATCAAGAAAACCCCTTGATTTAGTTCATATGGATGCATTGGCCCATCAAGAAAGGAGATGCAGGGCAAAGAAAACTATTTCATGTTGATTTATTGATGATTATTCGAGATTGACATGGGTTGCGTTCCACAAAGAGAAATCTGAAGCGTTTGCCATGTTCAAACACTTCAAAGCGTTGTTGAGAATGTTTGGAAGGAGAATAAAAGCTATCGAGATCGATGAGGAGGGAGAGTTCAGCTCAAGGCAATTCAAAGATTTTTGTGATGAGCATGGCATCATAAAAGAATACACAATTGCAAGAAGCGCCTCGGCCGAGAATGGAGTGGTGGAAAGCCGAGAATAAAACGGTTAAACCAAATAGCGGAGTCAATGATGAAGAAAGGATATTCTCAGAAAGCAAGGTAAAACATTCTCTGTTGTGAACATTCTTAATAAGCACATTTGAGACCAAACAATGATAAGACTCCATATCATCTATGGTTTTGAAGACACCTTACTATTAAGCTCTTCAAGGTCTTTGGAAGCAAAATGTTACATCAAATAATGATGAGAATCTGGGTAAGTATGATGGCAGGGCTGATGAAGGAATATTCTTTGGATATCTTTTTAAGCCGCAGAGCTCACCGGATGTTATAACAAGAGCTTCATAGAATGGTTGGTACATAGATGTTAAAGTAGATGAAGAATGTCATTGGAAACACAGTCAGAGGCGATGAAGGTAAACTGGATGATCTTGAGATGAAGAAACGGGACCAAGGGTCCACGGGAGAAGAATGGCCGAAGGATGAAGAAGGAGATTCCCAACAGCCACGGTAAGCCTTCTCGAAATTATTAGAAAGAATCATCTGAAAGTCAAATCATTGGTGATGAGAACAAAGGGTTCGAGACTAGAAGGAAAATTTTGGCGAATCTGAAAAGTCACATGTGGCATTCTTATCTAAATTGAACCAAAAAGTTTTAATGAGCATGTGAAGACAAAGTGGATAACAGCCATGAATGAGAGTTGGACCAGGTGAAAGAATAACACACAGGATCTTGTGCACAGACGCTGATGAACAAGAATGTGATAGGATCAAAATGGGTCTTTAAGAATAAGTTAAATGAACAAGGTCGGACTGTGAGAAATAAGGCAAGAATAGTCTGCAAGGGATATGCTCAGTTGAAGGACAAGACTTTTGATGAAAGCGGTTCTCGAGTGGCAAGAATGGAGGTTATACGAGTGTTTTTATCCTATGCATGTCACAAGCGATTCAAAAGTATACCATATGGATGTCAAGTCAACATTTCACGGGTAGAATTTAGAAGAGGAAGTGTATGAACAACGAAGGTTTTTTCTCACAGATAAATCTGACTATGTCCGCAAGCTGAAAAAGGCATTGTATGGGTTGAAGCAAACACCAAGAGCTTTGGTATGGGAGACTGGACAAATATCACACGACAAAGGCTTCAAGAAAAATTCTGCAGATAGCAATTTGTATACCAAATCTGAAGGTGATTCTTTGGTTGTGCTAGTTTATGTTGATGATATTACTTTTGGATGTACTAATCACTCCTCTGTTCAATGGTTTGCTAATGCAATGAAATCTGAATTTGAGATGTCTATGTTTGGAGAGCTGTCATATTTCCTCGGTCTTCAAATTACTCTGAATGATGAAGGTTTATTTCTCTCCCAAGAGAAGTATTTAAAGGAGATCTTGAAGAGGTTTCAAATGGAAGATGCCTCTCTGTGACACCCATGATCGTGAGCAAATTGAGAAAAGATGATACTTCCCCAGAAGTGGATCAAAGGTTTTACAGATCTATGATAGGAAGTTGCTATACATCACTATAACAAGACGGGCATAATGCATGTGTTGTTGGGATGGTGGGAGATTTCGAGAAACGCCCCTAAGCGAGTCACTTGGTAGGCTGTCAAAAGAATTTTCAAATATCGGAAAGGCACTCTGTCTTATGGTTTATGGTACCAAGAAATCAAAACTTTCAGCCGATGGCATATTGGTATGATTGGGCAAATTGTGTAGGTGAGAAGAGCACTAGTGGAGGTGCATTCTTCTTGGGTGATTCGTTAGTTGCATGGCTAGCAAGAAGCAAAGTTCTATATCTTTGTCTACCATAGACGGAGACCATTGCAGCTTTTGCATGTTGTACTCAGGTAATATGGATGATCCAAGCTCTTGGGACTTGAGGTAACATATGAAGAACCCATCCCTCTTCCCTGTGATAATACTAGTACCGTGGTGTTTCCAAGAATCAGTTCTTCATTCCAAGACAAGCATATACTCTGAAGTATCATTTCTTAAAAGATCGGGTTGCCAATAAAGTGGTACAGATGCAGTACATTCCCTCCACGGAGCAGTTGTGATATGCCTGCAAACCGTTACCGAAGGCACAGTTTGAATACCTCGGACAAAAGATGGGTGTCTTACCCTTCTCTAACTAACCTCTGCACTTTGTCGGGGAGCGTGTTCTTAATAGATCGCCTGAAGAGACATTTGGTTTTTATACCAGTATTGAATATATTGATATATTGAATCAGGCTTGAGAAAAATTAGATATCTGTATAGGTTGCTGCAAGTAGGAAGACAAAGCGTGCATCATCCTCTTAGCTAACATAGAGAGCACAAATGATTTTGAGATAATTTCAGATTGGATCCTCATATTTGGGTTCTTACAGGGTTATCATTAGGAGCATAGCTCTAAATATTTTGACATGCACAAAACTGAAGATGTACAGCAGAGCGAAGAAGATTGCAGATGCAAAGGTTTTTTTTTTTCTCTTGAGCATAGATGATTGATTAAGAGAACACCGAGGTCAAATGATGTTTTACAAGAGGCTTTGATTCTTGAACAAGGTAGCAGCATGGCGACAAAATTTTATACATAGATATCAATAGATATCTTTCCCAGGTGTTACTGTTGAGTGCACAAAGTCGGGGGGAGCTTGAGGAGAGCAGTTTAACCTTTGCCATGATGTCCAAAGGGGGAGAAATGAAAGACATATTGCCATACATATTGCCATCAATGCGAAAGGGGAGGTGTTGGAGATATGGCTATAACGGCCAGCCTTGAATGGATTAAGGTTGTCATTGATGGCAATCGGTTGGGCGGTCCAGGATGTCAACATGCACAAGAAATCCTGGAACATTTATTTTGGAAATAGCTGGAACGACTGTTGGAACATGAATCTTTGGAACACGAATCTTTGGAACACGAATCTTTGGAGCGAGAAATCTTTGGAACGAATCTTTGGAACACGAATCTTTGAAGCGAGAATCTTTTGGAACACGAATCTTTGGAACCACGAATCTTTGGAACCGTATCTTGGAACCGCGAATCTTTGGAACACAAATCTTTGGAACGCGATCTTTGGAACCATACGGTGTGGAACAGAATCTTTTGGAACAGTATCTTTGGAACACGAATCTTTGGAACAAGGTACTGGAACACGGATGCTGGAACACAGGTGTTGGAGCACGAATGCTGGAACACGTATGATGGAACACGAATGCTGGAAAAAGAATGATGGAACAAGAATGCTGGAAAACGAATGCTTTGGAACCACGGTGCTGGAACCACGAATCTTTGGAACCTGAATCTTTGGAACCACGAATGAAGCAGATGCTAGAACCACAGTGCATGATGAGGCATCGTGAAGGAGGCAAGTAAAAAGAGCAGTTAAATGGGGAAGCAATGCAGCGAAGAAAGGCGAAAGAAACTCTACGGTTGGGTTGAGAAAAGCGAGAAAAAGACTTTAGTCTAAAATTAGTACGGCAGTTAAAGCGGGAGAACCACCGTTGCATGATGTGGCATCGTAGAAGAGGCATGCAAAAGTCGATTCAGAAAATCCAAGGAGAATCTTTGGCATCTGAAAGCGAAAAAGAATGAAAAGAAGCTGGGTTAGGTGGAAAGCTTATATTGAAAACCTGCATGTAGGTGAATCTATAAAATCTTGGCTGAGCAGAGAGATGAATGGTCTTTGTTGATGTGAAAGCGTGGCGCTATGGATGTGAAAGGAATTGAATCTGCGTGGCGAGGAATATGAGAATGGTACTGAAGGGACAATGAGAAAGCGGAAGCGGCGGTCGAAGCGATGAAGAATCTGAGAGAAGGTCGTGAGAAAGGGTAAGTAAGCTATATCGGAATGAACAAGTTGATTTAAGCAATATGTATTTTTGGTAAACTAGGGTGAGTAGGGTGGTGCTAGGGAGACATATGTCTTTCTCGCAAGTGGGTGCTTGTAGAATATAAAGGTTGGTGCCTTCACTCAACTGGTGATGAAGTAAAAAGGAAGTCGGTGCTTCCACGGTGGTCTTGGGATGCAATGGAGTTGGTGCTCTCGGCCGGTTGGTGCTGGCAATGAGAGGTTGTATCCTCTCTATGAGTTAGTGCTCATAAAAGATGAGATGTAACAAAGTTAAATCTTGCTGAACATCTTAAGAATACGATGTTTTTTCCCTGGTTGGTTTTCCTCTTGAAAAAATCAGTCATTACTTGTGAATGAATCTTTGTGTGCGATTGTTCTTTATACTATCAGTTTTATGTTTATAACTCTGGATTTCACAGTGAGAGACTCCTTTGCCACTAAGATTAATGATTCAAAGTAAAAAATGAGAGAGTAGAGACTCACTGCCACTAAGATTAATGATTCAAAGTAAAAAATGAGAGTAAATGGTTAATAATCTAAACTAACTGATTCACCCCCCCCTCTCAGTTAGTTCATACCTGTAACATCCCTTAGGCCTGCTCTGCTGAGGCGTCCCTTTTCCCCGTGTTACCACAACACAACATTCTCTATGGTGATCATGACATATCACAGGGTTCTCATGTCACAATAATAACCATTTTCATGCTTTCCATCTTGACAACCATCATCTTTCTCTCTAAGACAGATCTATAATCTCACACGTATCACATGCATACCGTAACCGCGAGATATTGTCATCGATTTAATTAAAATTTTCAAACTTGTTACCCCTAGATTTCAAATTTTACATTTCCATTTTCAGATCTGTTCCACACAGAAACCAAATTCACAAGTATGAGATCTTCCTTCGCATAATCATTTGGCTCTTTCATAACCGACATGAATTGGTCTTCCTTATGGGCTTACACCATTTCCATATCCAAGACCCTTCTTCCTACAATTCTATCTTCACATAGCCAAACAAATTGTTAGTCTCATGCACGTTGTACTTTCTTTACACACTTGTAGTGGCTTCCAAACTATTTCAAAATTGTGCATACTAAAAATCAAATTACCTTTATCTATTCAATTATATAAATAAAAAGGAAATATCATTCTCTACACATGCATCATTTCAGCATACCAAACTTTTCCAAATGCAATTCAACATTAAATGAATTTAATCAATGTGTCAATGCCCATGGCCACATTCACACACAAAGCACCCTTGCATTGATTTCATATTTATTACTTTTCATATTAGTCACTTTTCCCTAGTGTGTTGGGGCTTAGCCAACCTCTCACCACATGGATTCTCTATCAACATTTATCATTACAACAGGAGTATGCTCCCCGCCACAAATTGATCATGTCCTCAAATCAGTTTAACATGATATGAAATTAAAATTCACAGGAATGTAAAGGTGCCAATATTCATGGCCACCCAAATCCTCTCTTCACCATTTCCATTACTATGGTGGAGTATTGGAATATTCTTCTTCCATAATGGGTAGTCCCATATATGCTCGTTCATGCAAACATGCATTCCCTTAATGCATTGACCATTGTCACGTTGTTTATGAACACTTATGTTCATAACCATTCATGAATAATTAATATATCCATGACACATTTGTTTATGAATTTTCATGAAAGGAGTTTAAACATCCTTGACTGCCAAGGGTTCTACCCTCTATCATTCAGATTGTTTTTCTAAATATTACCCTTCTTGGGTGTCAATGACATACAACAACCACTTAAGTTTACATGCATTTCATCAAGATATAAAATCTTTCAAAAGGGATTCTTACCTAATCCCTGTCAATACTCATGTTACATATGCTTGAATTTGTTTATACCTGTTCTAGTTTCCAACACCTCTCTGATATTACCTCATCATTGGTGCTTCACGGGGACTCTCAAAGTCCCTTCATCAATTTTTTATATCAACATTCTTCTTGTATTCATCCTCTACCTGATATTTTCCACCATTAACAATTGTCCTTCTCCAACAACTCTAATTATTTTCCTAAACATAACATGCTTCATCACATTTCACAATTATGTCAGCGACCATATCAAATAAAATGTGTTATTGCACAGATTGTAGGTTGGGCAAAGACCGACCCAATCCTTAAAAGTGAGACAACTATGAAAGTAACTACCCATTGTCACCTTAGATATATACTCCCCTCTCTTTAGTGATGATAAGTCACCATAAGGGTTTAATCTCGGTGACCCTAGGAGGATTGAGATGGAAAGTGAGAAGATGAATATGAAAATCCCTATATTTCAGATTAGAATATGGAAAGAGGCTTGTAAAAGAGTCTAGATAATGAGGGGAGGTTACCAAAGTGTTTTATACATGCAAGATAATATTAAAAATGCCCGAGACAAGACAATTAATCAAGATACAAAAAAAAAAAATAATGGGACAAGCAAGTGAAGCTTGTTTTCCTGAATTGCAGCAGTAAACGAATATATATATCAGCAATAAAAAGAGTTGTTAACTGCAGAATTAACCATAAAGAGCATCAAATATTTATTGGATGATCAAGTACTAAACAAGTAGATAATATTCTAATACTTAAACCACAAAATTTGATGGTGAAATAGAGATGCTAAATGAAAGTATCAACAAAGTACAAAGGAAGCCCTATGGCTGTAGCCAACAATTGATACAACAACAATATCTATCCACCAAAATTAGCAAACAATCCACTCAAAATATAGCAAATGTCAAGTAGGATTAGTATGGCAGCTTGTAAGCAAATTTCAATGGTAGATTAGTGGGTTATGAGAGAGTTTAAGAGTGTTTTGATGCAGCGCTAATGGTTGTAGCATCAATTTAATTGCAGAAAGAGAATACTAAGAATAATCTAGACACTGTAGTGGCTCAAGCAAACTTGTAGCACTAAGAAAACATTCCAATTTGAACAAATGAAATATCTCTAAAAAATCAAGTTTCCCAATGCAACGATTTTGTTTCTCTAATGAAATTTTATAATAGTCTTAATCTATTGGGTTATGGAGTCTTAGATGTAAGAGTTGGATCCACTGCTTCTCTAGGAATGTAATCCCTTTTACTCCCTAGAGCAAGAAAATCCAACAAGGTAAACTTAGGAGGGTGTAAGCCCTTTTACTCCTCCTAGAAACCTTGAAAAAATGGCTTATCCAATAACAATTAGGATGAACTTGGTGGAGGGTGTATTCCCTTATACTCCTCCAAGGGTTTTTTTAGAAAAGAACAAGATGAAACAAGAATAAATGACTGACAAATGCAGAAAATTCCTTACCAATTCCATAAGATAGCAAGATAAAACCCTCGTTTACCAAGTAAATTTCATCAACATGCAAGAGAGAAGCCTCCAAGAGGGTAGCATGTTGTTGGCTTGTTATTTTATTTGCGGTGAAATTATATTCGAGGTGGATCGAATGACATTCGAAGTCAAAGAAATTGACAGCAAGTCAAAGATCGAGGTGGTTCGACTGGGCAATGTTGAAGTCGAAGATATTGACAGAAAGTCGAAGGTCAAGGTGGTTTGATCAGGTAATTTCATAGTCAAATATATCAAAAAAAAGTATAAGAGGTCAACATACGGGAGTGTGGAAACTGACTGAAGACTGAATGAAGGCTAACTAGTAATCCAACCAGGTAGTCGACTGTAACAGAATCCCGAGATTCATGATATTTCTAGCCAATGATCTGCGTGGATATGTAACCGTATTTGGGTGCCTTTTCTTTAATTTTTTTCCTACTATAAAGCCTATAAAGAAGGTGTGTTGTAATGATTTAAAATCTAATCGCTAATAAATAATATAGAGGTTGATGGTCATGCAGATGTAAGCCGAATTGGCTACAGGGTTGTTCTTGTGTAAAGAAAGAAGGTATGATGTCGATTGTGTCTTAGGTGTAGACAAAGGTGAGGAATGCAACATTTTATTTTGAATGAATAAAACAACAAGAGAGAAAGATGCTCAAGGAATGTTGGTTTTCCCTTTTGGGTTTCCAGGGTAAAATCTCTATGTATTGTCTGTTTGTTTTGTCATTTAGTTTCTTGTTTAAATATTTCCTCCTCTCTTCTACTAGATTTAGCGTGGAAGTGTTTCTCATTTCTTAATATGTGGTATCAGAGATTGGTTTAACAATATTGAATCTAAGATAAACCCTAGGTTCAGTAAGAGTCGTAAGTTAGAAATCTTTAAATATTGTGTTAAATAATGGTGAGTAGCTCAAGAATAGAGATCAAAAAATTCAATGGCCAGAATTTTGAGCTTTGGAAGCTTAAAATTGAATATTGCCTTGTAGATCGAGAATGATGGTAAGTATTTTGTGCAGGTACCATTCCAACAAGTATGTTGACGGAATAATGGGAGAAATTTGAGAGAAGGGCAAGGAGTATGATTCGACTTTGTCTTGTAGATTTGGTACTGCTGAATGTCTTAGGTGAAGATTCAGCCAAGGAACAGTGAGACACGTTGGGAAGCTTGTACCAGTCGAAATCCTTGGTAAATAAGTTGTTTCTTAGAAATGAATTGTATCTTCTAAGGATGAGTGACGAAAGTGTTGAGCACTCAACATACCCTAAAAATCCTATCTCAAATTTTACTTTTTTGGGTACCACTTGATCTTTGCACTGATTAAATTTACTCAGTATGAAAAATGTTCCCTTTTCTTATCATTTTTCTTTTCCATTTTAGTTTTTTAAAGTTTGTTTGGACATGCGAAAATGTATAATTTGAAGGAATAAAGAATTGACAAACAAAACTTTCACCGACATTCTCAAGGAATTCTACATCGGGAAGGATTAAGCATGAAAGAAAACATTCGAGAGAACTGAAGTTGTCGAGTCTCAATTTTCATCGGTGTTGGCAGACAGGAGCTTTCTTTGCGCGACAAGAATCACCAAAGATATCACTGATGGTTGATCCCTTTCGGCATCAGGAAAAGGAGAAATAAGTAAACACTTCAAAATAAAGAAATTTTATCGTCGATAGTCGATACCCGACACGCTCATCGGAGTCAGAGAAAATAAAATCGCAATGAACCTTTCGAAAATGCTAAAATTTTTTCTCGATTCCCGATTCCTGAAACATTTCGGCATCAATAATTTTTTAAGGAACTAACCCAAAGGAAAGTATGCGATAGGGTTTTCCCCGATTGCAGACCCCCGATATCTTTTCAACATTGGCGATCCACAGGCTTAGTTTAGGAACATGCAACTGAAAGAAAGTTCCAACCCTTATTAATACTCATGAGTCATCGGTCTTCATTCCCGCGTGTCCCAAGCTAGTTCACCACGTTAGCACCATACGACGAAACCCGTTGGCATCGAAGGTTTTTCTTAGGAGGATATCAACGGGAACATACACAAAGACACTGTCGATTCCCGATCTTCCCACCAAGAAAGCAATGCGACGGGACATTTTATCTCTAAGATATGATGGATCCAAAGCATTTAAAGATTTAATTAATTCCAAAATATCCTACATTAGTTTCTAATCCGTGCGTAAATCAAAAGGACTGTTTGAACCTATCGATACCATGCATCACCCTCCGTGCCCCCACCATCAACCCATGTAGAATTTGTTTGCAGAGATTCGGTGGTAGGTTGTTTTGAATTTCATTCATTACTCGAATTAAATAGTTGATACGATTGGTAGGATATTTTCTGTTAAAATTTTCAGTCATTATAAACAATATTATTATGTGCGTAAAGAAGTTCGGAACAGGAGCAGAACGAGCAATTCGGGTAAAGCTTCCAAGGTCCAGTGAGTATTAAACAATAGGTTTAGCAAGCGTTACAGGTATGTATCAATCCATGGATGTTTTAAGCTTCATTTCATACTCTTTATCCAATGTTACTTTGTACACATGCCTAAAGGATCGTTTTCGGTTGTAGGACCAATGCCTCTGAAGAAACCTACCACCAGGAAATCTCCAAGAGCGCCAAATCTACAGGAACCAGACGCAGGAGAAGTTCCTTCACTAACGGTCATGAAGCAATTGGAATTCACTCCAAAGCCGGTGCCCGTCATCAGGACATCCACCAAGAAGATTTGCAGTCAGCCTCCGGCCTTTGGAGACACAAAGGCGAAAATTGGGACCAAGAGAGTGTTCCCGCGTTGGGAAGAACATTTCAAGAAAATTAAGTGGGAGGAATTCCTCAAGTATACCCCGCACAATGATCCCAATACTAGAAAACTTGACGACGAAGTCCTCCCAAATGTTTGAAAGGTGTATCTACACATGGTGGTGAGAAGGACTTCGGTATTCCCCTGCATAGAAATACTGAAATGGATTATCGACCACACTAACAAGAAAAGATGTTTGATTAATGACGACAATGGTGGATGTGTTGGGGTTTTCCTTCCAGTGGAAGTGCATAATTATTACAATCTCAAAGTGCCGAAAGAACAACTAAATATCGATTTTGTTGTAAGCTTCTATGAGAAACATGACACCGACAATGTGATGGCATCTTGGTGAAGAGAGGATAAAATTTTCACCAATCGGACCTCTAGCCGGTACCCGACAACCAATCTAAGGGAGCCATACATCTATCTAATGGCCCTCCTCTGTCGATTGCATGGGGAGAAAGACTGCTCTAGGTTTTCAAAGGCTTGGATGCCTCTAGCTTATACTATGGCCATTTCCAAAATAAGTTTCAATTGGGGTGCCATCATCTCCAAATAGCTAAGCACTTGCATATGACAGGATCAGATGCCAAAAGAGGGAGAGACCCCGTCCTTTTACATGGAATCTTATCTATTGGACATCGTCTACACTAGAAATGCCTTTGCTAGAATGAACTTAAGTTGGCACACCTCAAAGCTCTCGATCCATGTTTATTTTAGAATCTTGTGGGAGAACAGGTATAGGAAATCCTACTCTCTCATCTGTGACCAGTTTATCACACATATTTATTTTTTTCTATTCAAGAAAGAGTGCCCAAGGCTGTCAGATGCAGCCAAAAATATTATATCGAAAGTTGGCCACCGGTATCTAGATGAGAGCAATACCTACATCAGGGTTTTTGGCACCACCAGAGAACCTCATCGACTACCTATATATGTCCCCTATCGACTAATAGTAGGGGAAATCTGTTATCAGACCATCCTGCAAGGTTACAATGCTACTTTGGTAAAATATAAGAAGCGAGCCTTCATACCCTATGGATTTCATGTTGGTTTCTACATGGTGAAGGACACTACTCAAGAAAAATAGGAGGGGTTGAACCAACTGGAGTTTTGATTCCAGACTGGTCTCTTTCACAAGCATGACCCAAAAGGATTAGTCCTGAAGCACACATCACATGTATCGTCTTGTTGGCCATACACCCATGACAGTTTTGAAGATGAAATATTCATCGAAAATGATTAAGACTAGGAAGAGGTGATGGCAAGGATGGCCAACCCTAAGGAAACCAAGTTCAAGGATATGAGTTGGGATGAGCAAGTGAAAGTCCTAGAACAAACGGTTCAAGAGACCATCAGGAAAAGAGAAGAAATGATATCAGTCAAAGCAGTGGAATCTCCCTAGGAAGCCACTGAAACGACAGAGATTTCCCAGGTGACCCTGGTACAAGATATGAATTTCCCCGAGGCTCAAGCTGCGTCAGGGATGGGGGAACTCATGTATCAATAGGCCCAACATATATTGAAGTGGATGCATGATAAACCAAACCTCGTCAAGATGCCAAGGCTTCCGACCGATAGCCCAGAAGAAATCCCAGCGGGACCAAGCGACCCTGATTTTATGAACCTTGATAACATCAATGGGTTAAGTGACCCTGAATCCACAATGCCATTGACCGGATCGCCGACAGGTGTGACGACTCAACCAGAGATGGGTCGAGTATTAGTGGAAACAAGTGCACCTAATCCTTTGAGCAAGTTTATAAATATATATAGTGATGATGAGAGCCCAGAGGCATCTCTCGAGACCCATGTGCAGGTCCAAGAAGAAAAGGGACCTGAGAAGACTGCTTCTCTTGATCCTAGGGTTAAAACCTAGGAGGTCCCATGAAAATAAATAGAAACCGAAAATGTTCCTGACACAAAGAGGCTCGTTGCTCCGGAGACCCGAGCGGACAATCTGAAAGACAAGTCAAAACCGGATGAGCCAAAGGAAGGATCCCCACAAAAGGAAATTGGCGTTCCAACGACTGATGGACGAGTAAGTATCGAGTCTTTTACCGACGCCTCTATTTCGCTCGATACTCAGATCCTTGATAAGAGACAGGCAGAGGTTGATCCCTCGGAGCACAATGAGAAAGTTCAAGAACATGACCTTGAACAAGTATACACCGCAAGAAATATGGGAAGCACACTCACATGGGGTGATCAGCAGATTCCTGAACCAGTGGATGAGGTAGCCGATATTTATGTGATATCATATGATCGAAAGAGGAAGGCCATCGTCCAAAGAACCATAAAGAAAAGAAGGATCACATTGGATCACTCTATCCTCATCACTACATAGGAGAATTTGATAAACACAGAAAATGCCCGAACATCGGAGCTCCTCGGCATGGGGATGGCGATCTTGAATGCCACTCGCTCGAGACAGAGCCAAATGAGATGAAAAGGAGTTGGCCGCTGCCCTAAAGGAACTAGAAAATATGTGTAACCTATCCGAATACTATAAGGGAACCACTCAAACAACAGTTTAATTGAGAAGCGAGTTCAAAGAGGCTTATACCAAGTTCACACACGAGCGACACATGTTCACTACGAAGATAGTCAAGATCCAGGAAGACACTCTCATGGCACTCGCAATGTGCAAGGATATGAAGAGATGGTATGAAAGGGTGCAGTGGGCCGTAGAGATAATCGAATACATTGATGCAATCCAACAAGACCGAGATAAAGAAGAACACAACATCGATATGTTGGGAAAAAAAAGTCTTGATCGCATAAAATGGTCCGCCAAGTATTGGGCTAAGATGTCTCAGGAACCACACCGATAAATTCAAGAGCAGTGGGCCAAATGAGAGAAACATTGGGATAAAATCAACAAAGTAATGAAGGATATCAGACTCCCCGAGTTCGGCACCCCTGACAACTTCGTCGACTTCTGCGACATAGTCGGATCTTATACCAAGAAAGATTCATTACAGGCCGAAGAGCTAGAGAAGGTGACCGACGCAGTGCCAGGACAAGTGCAACAATTTATGGAACATCCTATGAAGGCTCAAACTATACTATAGCAGTTAAACACCAGTCTGGTGAAGTACTGGGCACATGTGGTGGAGATCAGAGCAATTTACATGGCTCTGATGGAACAAAACAGATTTCCATGGGCCCAAACTTGCGAGGAACTGTTTATCAATTGGTCAGAGTATGAGAAACGTCACCCCTTTCAAGTGATATCTTGAGTTGACTATTAAAGAAACTATTAGAAGAGGACGTCACGTGGCGAATTTTTTTTTGTTAAACTACACTTAGCCGTTATTTTCAATTGGATTTTATGTTATAAATAATAACATCGACCAATTAGTTAGGGGTCGATGGTTGTTGCAAGAAACTCTTCTATTTTGGTTTTGTCAAGAATTATTTCTTAGCTACCGTTAATAGAGAAGTCCTTCTGGACCAAAGGCAAAGTTATTTTCATCAACTGCATGTGTGATTGGACATGGAGAAGAACTATTTCCTATCTCGTTTCATGAATGATGTTGTAATGAGTAAGAGCAATTAATTATGTTGTCAAGTTATATGGTGCAATGTTTTGTTGTTCTTTGCTTTAATGATGAAGATGAATCGTTGTGTTATTATGTGATGAATGATTATGGTAGATGAATTATTTTTCTTGCCATTATCTTATCTCATATGTGTTTTCTTTTTTATAATTAGTATCTCAGACAGTAATTGGATTCTCACATGGTTAATGTATTAGTACTAGGCATGTGGTATAGAATTTCCATCTGCATGCTTGAGCAGTAGGTTATCCCAAGCTCAGCCTCCTCCCCAGTAGTTAAAACTTAATCTTGTTTGTTTCCTAGTTGGTTTATACCATCTTACATCTCATATTGTTCCCACCCAAGAGAAAATACAAAAAGAGATAGTCTAAACTGAAGGAAGAGCCTTCACAAGAAAACGTAAATCCCATCGACAATTTGGCCAGATCGCAAGATCTGGAGAACCATTCCACTATTAAACGTTGTAGAGTCTAATTGGGACTCAGTGGCGTGTTTGGTTCCTACTGTTGAATCAAGGTATCTAGAACCCATTAACAGAACTGGTGCTAGAAGGAGGGATTGAGAATGAATAGCTGAATATATATTTTACATAGTATTTCAAATAGCCTATAGATTCATAACAACCCACATGCATGGATAGTCATTCCCAAGAAAAACCACACACGTTGAGTACGCATGAAATGAGTAACTCGCCCCAACCCGAGAAAGAACAATTGTTCCTTGATATACCCTACGCTCTTCGTCACGAGGAATTAAATCGGTTTAGAACAATCACAAGAGCATACGCTCGACAGATCGGTGTGTTACCCTTATCTCCAATACTCCCTCAAAGAAAACAGACAAGTAGATCGGTGGTCAGTACTCCCGACGAGGTTTTCGTGCACATGGTAGAAGACCTAATATATTTCACGATCACTGAAATTGAACAACCTCTTAATCTGATCCATAAAATGTCAGTCGATGACGTCTCTGAGCCAAACTATTTTTCGGAAGAAGAGGAGTTTAACTCGGAGTCCGAGGATATGGAAGACAAAAACGTCCATGACGAAGAAAGGGGAGACCCACCCCATAACAATTATCCTTGGTTGTCTATTGACTCTTTGTCCATCCAGGGACGAGTCCATAATCTTCCCTGATACCTAGAGAAGTTACTTCCTAAATTTGACCCTGAGACTTTAGGATTTCCTGAAGATCATATCAAGAAGTTCATACTAGTGATCAGACTTATGAATGTCCAACATGAAGATGTAGTATGCATACTTTTCCCCTATACGTTTGAAAATTCATCTTCCACATGGTATTTTAATTTGCTGATAAGATCTATAAATAGTTGGACAAAGTTCCAGAAATATTTTCTAGATAAATTTGTAGAAGAGACTATTACGGGAGCTCTGATGGCGAGTTGTTCACCGCCACCATGAGTTTGAAATAAAGTGTCAAATATGTCAATCAAATATTCAAGGCCATCTTAAACAAGTTTCATCCTAAAGCTAAAACAACTCAGGAGTTTCAAATTGAAGTTTATGCTAATGCTCTCCCAGCCTCTATTTCCATGTTCGTGAAGAGGGTTGCCAAGCGAACCCTAGCTGAAAATTTTGAAGAAGCCAAAATGATAGAATTCCAGATGAAAGGATGTAAATAAGGCCAAGCCTCTTTTGTTAAGAAATAAGTTCTACCTCCTCCCAGGAGAGGACTCCTTTTGACCAGACCACCTAGGAAACAAGAAGAACAAACTCCCGACAAGGGTAATGGA
>SNQJ01S0007805.1:106025-116288 GCA_010110895.2 Picea sitchensis | reverse complement strand
GTGGTTCACCCAGTGTGGGCTACGTCCACCAGAGAAATTTCTAGGTCCTTCCTTTATTATTATACAGCAAATGAAGGGATACAACCTACAACAAAACCCGCTGTAACTTCCTCTTCTTTCTTTCATAGTCTCCTCTCTCAGAAGACAATCCTCACCATAATGCATAGCCGCAATATATTTCCCTCATAAAGGAGGGTTGCCTTCTAGGGAAAAAAACCCTAACATAATTTCTACCGTTAGATCTGCGACCTTATAATGAACGGTCCATATTTACAATGAAATTACAATATACATTTACAAGGCAGAGGGGGTAACCCCCTCTGCACTCCCCCACGTGGAAGAGTGTACATACTTCTAGGGTGTAAAGTCTTCATGGGGTATAAACACAGCTGAAAAACACAAAAATCTAAGTTAGGAAGATAATCAGGCTCCACAACCAACTTGAATCACATACCAAGAAAAATTATTCATGGGTCGAAAGACTAGCAAAGGTGACCGACATATCGTCAAGACAGGTGCAACAATTTATGGAACACTCGATCAGAGCTCGAGCTATGCTGCAACAATTGAGTGGCAGTATAGTTAAGTATCGGGTGCATGCGATAAAGATCAGAGAAATTTATGTAGCCCCAATGGAACAACATAGGTTCCCATACGCCAACACCTAGGAGGAGCTATTCATCAGTTGTTTGGATTATGAGAAAATTCACCCTTTCAAAGTGATATCTTAAGATGACTGTTAGAAAAATGTTAGGATAGAACGCCATGTGGCAAGTTTGTTTTTGCCTAACTGCACTTTAGTCGTTATTTTTAGTTAATTTTATATTATAAATAAGAGCATCGATCAATTAGTCAAAGGTCGATGGTTGTTGCAAGAAACTCTTATTTCTTGTTTTGTTAAGAACTATTTCTGAGTTACCTTGAATTGAGAAGTCCTTCTGGACCAGAGATGAGCTTATATTTTCATCAAATGTGTGTGTGATTGGACGTGGAGAAGAACTATTTCCTATCTCGTCTCATGAATGGATGTTGTAATGAGTAAGAGCTATTAAATCTATTGTTAAGTTATCTGATGCAATGTTTTATAGTTCTTTTCTTTAATGATGAATATGAATCATTGTGTTATTATGTGATGGATGATTAGAGTAGGTGAATTATTTTGCTTTCCATTTTTATCGCATATGTGTTTTCTTTCTGATAATTAGTATCTCATAAAGTAATTGGATGCTCACATGGTTAATGTATTAGTACTAGGCATGTGGCATAAAGTTGTCATCTGCATGCTTGAGTAGTGGGTTATCCCAAGCTCAACCTCTTCTCGAGTAGTTAAAACCTTTTTCTTGTTTTGTTTTCAAGTTGGTTTATACTAGCATCCATCTTATGTCAGTCCCACCTAAGAGAAAAATACAAAAAGAGAAATTCCAAACTGAAGGTGATGCCTTCGCAATAAAATGAAAATCCCATTGATTAATTGGCCAGATCACAAGATCTGGAGAACCATTCCACTATTAAACGTTGTAGAGTCTAATTGGGCCTCAGTGGTGGGTTTGGTTCTTGCTATTGAACTTAAGGGATTTAGGACCCATCAACACTAACCAAACCCAACATTGTTATTACAAATGTTTTCAACTGGGGGTTCTGAATGACACTTTCTGAAAATATTATTGCATAATCAACATAATTGAGAATTACAAGGCACTCTCTATAAATATTTTGAGTCTCTCATGGATTCTCCTTTAAAAAAATTTAGTCTTCTTTAGTGCTCATATCTAAATTTTGAGTAGATGTTTTCCTATATTTTAGAATGTAAAGATTTTTCCTTAGTTTTCATTTTGAGCTTTCCATATCAAATATCAAGGTAAGGGACTCACCACACAACACATAATTTTGGTTTGAATGGTTTCTTCACCAATCCAAATGATCCAGATTATTTTAGGAACGATATGAAGGCATATATACAGAAAAGATATAACAAATAATTACACAGAGATATGACAATGAACAAATTCATACAATAAATCTCAAATTCTATTAATAACTGTCAGAAACACAAAATATTGTAAAAGGCAAAATCACACAAGCTAACTAGAATGGTGGTAGCTTATCTCTCAGAAGAGATGTGTCGGCTACGCTCATTCAAAAGAAGCTGGTTACAATGAGGCTCCAAAGGAATTTTTAAGGTAAAGCATAAATTAGAAAACCATAAACATCCAAAAACCTAAGCCTAGGATATGAAGCGCCGAAATTCATGTGGGCCCCGATGGGGTAAGTTGGTACATCAACTTCCCAAGGTCATAAATTTTGCATACAATCTTTGTTTTAGGTGCACAATAGCCCGTTGGAAACGTCTATCCAAGGAATACACATGTTGTCATCACACTTTAACCTTTTTTATAGTGTGATTGTGGCAGGCCTAAAAATTTCTATTTAGGGCCTCAAAATGGCCCGAGAAGTTTAGGACTCGAAAAGCTAGAAAACAATTACCAAAATGGAAATTGGGCTTTGAGCTAGTGGAATAGGTGGGTGGCCACTGATATCCACCTAGAACATTCCTCCCCCATTAGGAATTAATAGTATCCATTATGTGAAGTTCCTACACCATATGAGGAAACTTCTATTCAACCTTGTTGGACACACCTACCACACTTAGAGGGGGGGGGTGAATGAGTGTGGGGATTTTTTTCCCAAAACTTCCCTCTTACACAAAACTCATTAGTTAGCATTCAAAATTTACTCATTACTCATTGTTTTCATTAATAATCAGTTAGATGTGAATACATATCAAAAACATATATCATCAACAAATCATCTCCACAAGGAACACAAGGAACACAAGATGTATGTACAATTTTTCTTTTTAATATGGACTTCAATCCGGGGGGTTTTCAGCAACAACTTAGTAGAGAACAACTCTACAAGAGCACCAGCTCTATATGCAAGACTCATCTTACATTCTCAGCACCAACTGAGATGAGGCAACAATCCTCAACAGATATCAANCTAACTAACCAAGATAATTTCAAAGACTTATCTATTGACAATGAAGTATTATAGGAACAATCAATAGGAACTAATCCTCGACCAGGTCAACCTATTGATAAATGGAAGTCTCACACAATCCCGAAAGGGATAGCTAATTTGGAAAATCTTTTTGACATGAAGGAACGGTTTAAGGGGCCTAAAAATGCAAAGACCGGTAGCTCATGTCCCCTGCATGAAACTATAAATCTTGGAACCCCGGAAGATCCAATGTTAATCTCGGAAAGACCATATCCAAAGAGGAAAGAAAGGCTTAGCTCAAACTGTTCAGACAATATCAAGATGTCTTTGCATGGTCCTACCAAGATCTGAAAATTTATGACACCCGTATCATTCAACACACTATATCGTTAAAACCTGAGGTGATACCCTTCCAAGAGAAGCTTTGAACGTATCACCCATCCCTGGATACTCTCATGTATCAGGAATTAAAGAAACTTTTAGATGCCAAAATCATCTTCCAGGTTAAGCATTCTGCGTGGGTAGCAAACCTGGTTCCTGTGAGAAAAAAGTCTGGAGAAATCTGCTTATGCATAGATTTTAGGAACCTCAATAGAGCTTTAAGAAAGGAAAATTACCCAGTCCCTCCAATGGATAAACTCCTTCAGACCGTGTCTGGCTTGGAGATTTCCTCTCTACTAGATGATTTCTTAGGTTACAACCAAGTCCTGGTTTCAGAGGAAGATCATTTGAAAACTACCTTCCGAGACAAATAGGGAACCTTTGCTTATAAATGCATGCCTTTTGGGTTAATCAACTCAGGGGCGACCTTCCAAAGGGCCATGGATGTAGCATTTCGGGGGATAATCAACAAGTGCGTGGTAGTGTATCTGACGACGTAACTGTGTATTTAAAGAACAAAGAAGAGCACATCCAACACTTAACTCATATTTTCAAAAGGTGTAGGAAATACGATATATCTCTAAATCCTAGGAAAATTGTTTTCGACATCAAGGAAGGTAATTTGTTAGGTCACATTATATCTCAAGCAGGCATTCGCATAGACCTGGAAAGGATTAAGGCCATATCTTAACTCCTTCTTCCTCACAACAAGAAAGCTATGTAGTCCTTTTTTGGGCAAATCAATTTCATGAGGAAATTCACTTCCGATTTCACGGAAATTATCAAACCCTTGCAAAAAATGATTCGTAAAGATACCAAATTTGAGTGGGATGATGAATGAAAGGACGCTTTTAGCAACATCAAAACTGCTATATCGCAAGCCCCCATGTTACGAAGTCCTGATTTCAATAGATATTTCTTCCTCTATACTTTTGCCTTCGACCAATCGTTAGTTGCAGTATTGACTCAGAAAGATGATGATAACACTGGGGCCCCGATGTCATTCATGAGTACTAACCTCCAAGGAGATGAACTTAATTATCCTGTCGTAGATAAACAGGCTTATATAGTTTATAAAACAGTAAAACACTTCAGGTCTTACATCCTCAAAAATCACACCAAAGTAATCGTACCTCATCCTGCAATCCGCTCCTAGTTCACTCAACAGGAGATGGGGAAAAGAATAGGGAACCAGATGATAGTAGTTCAAGATTTTGATCTAGATATAAAACCTACCAAAATAGTTAAAGGACAAGGGTTATGCAAAATGACGGCTGAAGCCCAGGACCAAGTGAATGAAGATTTCAGATGGGAAAATGAAATGGCATTATGGTGTGGTGAAATTTCATACATTTCCCCAAGGCTAGAGTCTTGGTATAAGAATTTGACTTATCTCTTGCACCATGGGAATTGCCCAGAAAATCTCAACACTAGGGAAAGTAGAGATCTCGGGTTAAAATCTATGCAATTTCACCTCATAAATTCGGTACTCTTCCGGATTAATTATGATGGAGTACTTTTAATATGTATCGAATGTGAAGATGTAGACACATTTCTAAAGGAAATCCATGATGGCCATGTCGGTGGACATTTCGCAGGAAATACCATCACTCATAAGATACTGAGAGTTGGCTATTATTGGCCCACTTTGTTCAAAGACTCTCACAATTACGCTAGAAAGTGTAAAAATTGTTAGGTAAGCACTGATAGAGAGAAGAGAGTGGCAGTTCCACTTCAACCAGTGACTATCTCTAGGCCCTTTGAGCAATGGTGACTATATATCATTGGAGAAATTACACCCAATTATTCAAAACAAGATAAGTACATACTTGGCACCACCGATTATTTCACTAAATGGGCATAGACCATCCCTCTAACTCATGTAAACGAGAAGGTGGTGATCCAATTCATAGAACAACAGTTGATCACAAGGTTTGGGGTCCCTTCTGTCCTGGTTTTTTATAATGCAACTTATTTTTCTTCCACACTATTGATAGAGTTCACTCTGGACAAAGGAATCATAATTAAGTACTTTGCAATTTATTATCCACAGGGAAATAGAGTGGCAGAATCAACCAATAAGAACCTAGTGATAATATTAAAGAAGACGGTTGCATACAACCAAAGGAATTGACATAATTTACTCCGTAACCCTCTATGGGCCGATAGAGTCACACCCAAGGAAGCTATAGGAAATCCCCCATACTTTCTAGTGTACATGCATGAATCCATTCTCCTGAATGGGATTTATCTCCCATCTCTTCAACTATCCCAAGATTCTGAAGGACATCCTTCATCGGTCATACAACAATGAATTGATGCTCTGCTCATGCTAGAGGAAGAAAGGTAAAAGGCTAAATCAAAATTCATATCTCACCAACAGATAGTGAAAATATGGTTTGATAATCATAAAGCTAAAGAGAAGAATTTTGAAGTAGGGGACTTAGTCCTAAAATGGGACAGAGAAAATGAGCATAAGGGAAAACATTCTAAGTTTCAAAACCAATGGCCCAGACCTTTCCAGGTGGTTGAGAAGAATGGGGCAGACACTTATCGATTGTAGAATCTGAGAGGGGAACCTGATGCCCTCCCAATAAATGGACGAGCTCTAAAACAATATTTACAATTAAAAAAAAAAAGTTTTATGTTTTGTATGAGTGTTTCATGATTGTGAAATGTATTTTTCTTTTGGATTTATGGATTTCTGCTCTTTTGAAAGTTGTGTTTAGCAATACAATGGTTTATCTTAAATCATGTGACATAGTGAACTCTGTTCCTAACTCACCGCTCACTAACAACAAAAGAAGCATTGAGAAACCTACGGTTGCTTTGAAGAGTCCTCTATCTAACCCGCGCAGATGAAAAACTCTGGAGAAATTAAGAAAGGTCTACCCAGTGGTTTGGTAAAACCTTAAGGGAAAGTTGTAAAATATAGAAAGGACTACATGCACCTCAAAGGCAAAGCTAGCAAAGGATTCACCTTAAACCCTCTCACTTTGCAAATTAAACAAATGTCATCCTCTCCCACTCGCTAAGGGAATTCTGTTGAAATCAAAGTTAACTATATCAAACGAGTGAATAGTGGGAGAGGGTATGCATATATCTTCGTCGGGGCTATGGACGCTTGCTAGCAATGGAGTAAGTTCTGTGATGTCGAGGTGACTATGTCGGGGCTATGGATGCTCATTAGCAGTGGAGCAACATCGAAGAAACTGATAAAGAGTAATTAAAGGCTTCATGTCAGTGAATTCTTTACTAGACTTTTCTAAAAAGGGGCATGAGTCAGGGTTATTGGAAATGAAGGAGGAATAAAGGTTAAAACCCCACGGGTAGACCCGAAAGAATCAACCAGAAAATTTCAAATGCAAGAGTAAGTGAAGCTCTAATTTAAATTCATTGATGTTCTCCATCATATTTCATATCAGTCGAGCCCTGAAGGAGGAACAAAGAGTCTGATTTCGCCCAATAAGTCGCCATTTGTTGAGCACTCAACACACCCTAAAAATCCTATCTCAAATTTTACTTTTTTGGGTAACACTTGATCTTTGCACTGTCTAAATTTGACCTTAGTATGAAAAATGTTTTCTTTTCTTATCATTTTTTTTTCCATTTTAGTTTTTTTGAAGTTTGCTTGGACATGTGAAAATCTATAATTTGAAGGACTAAAGAATTGACAGCCAAAACTTTCCCTTACGCATTAAAGGAATTCGGCATCGGGAAGGATTAAGAATGAAAGAAAAAATTCAAGAGAACTGAAGTTGTCGAGTCTCGATTTTCATCGGCATTGGCAGATAGGATATTTCTTTGCACGACAAGCATCACCAAAGATATCACCAATGGCCAATCCCTTTCAGCATTAAGAAAATATGAAACGAGAAAACGCTTCAAAACAAAGAAATGTTATTGTCAATAGCTGATACCCGACACTCTCATCAGAGTTGAAGAAAATAAAATCACAACGAACCTTTCAACAATGCTAAAAGTTTTTCCCAATTCCCGAATCCTGAAACATTTCGGCATCAGTAATTTTCGAAGGAACTAACCCAAAGGAAAGTATGCGATAGGGTTTTCCCCGATCGCCAACCCTCGATATCTTTTTGGCATCGGTTATCCTCAGGGTAGTTTAGGAACGCGCAACTAAAAGAAAGTTCCAACCCCTATTAATACTCGCTATTCATCGGTCTTCATTCCCACATGTCCCCAGCCAGTTTTCCACGTCAGCACCATACGACGAAACCCGTCGACGTCGAAGGTTTTTCTCAGTAGGATATCAATGGAAACATACACAAAGACACCGCCGATTCCTGATCTTCCCACCAAGAAAGTGACGCAGTGGGATGTTTTAGCTCTAAGATACGATGTATCCAAAGCATTTAAAGAACTAATTAATTCCAAAATATCTCGCATTAGTTTCTAATCCGTGCGCGAATCAAAAGGATTGTTTGAACGTATCCATACCACGCATCACCCTCTGTGCCCCCAGCGTCAACCCATGTAGAATTTATTTGCAGAGATTCGGCGGTAGGTTGTTTAAAATTTCATTGATTACTCGAATTAACTGGTTGATACGATTGGTAGGATCTTTCCCATTAAATTCTTTTGAGTCATTATAAATAAGATTATTATGTGCACAAAGAAGTTCGGAATAGGAGCGAAACGAGAAATCTGGGTAAATCTTCCAAGGTCCAGTGAGTATTAAACAACAAGTTTAGAAAGTGTTACAGGTATGTACCGATCCATGGATGTTTTATTCTTCATTTCATATGCTTTATCCAATGTTACTCTATACACATGCCTAAAGGATTGTTTTCGATTGCAGGAACAATGACTCCAAAAAAACCTACCACCAGGAAATCTCCAAGAGCACCAAATCCACAAGAACTAGACGTGGGAGAAGGTCCTTCCCCAGTGGTCGTGAAGCAATTGGAATTCTCTCCAAATCCGGTGCCTGTCGTCAAGACATCCACCAAGAAGATTTTCAGTTAGCCTCTGGCATTTGGAGACACAGAGGTGAACATCAAGACCAAGACAATGTTCCTATGCTAGGAAGAAATTTTTAATAAAATCAAGCGGGATAAATTCCCTAAGTATACCCCACACAACGATCTTGATACAAGAAAACTCGATGACAAAGTCCTCCAAAATGTCTGAAAGGCGTATCTACACATGGTGGTGAGCAGGACTCCGGTATTCCCCTGCATAGAACTCTTGAAATAGCTTATCGACCACACTGACATGCAAATATGTTTGATTAACGATGACAATGGTGGATGTGTCGGGGTTTTCCTTCCAGTGGAAGTGTTGAATTATTACAATCTCAAAGAGCCGGAAGAACGACTAAATACCGATTTTCTTGTAAGCTTCTATGAGAAACATGACACTAGCAAGGTGATGGAATATTGGTGAAGAGAGGATAAAAATTTCACCAATCAGACCTCCGACTGGTACCCGATAGCCAACCTAAGGTAGCCATACATATATCTAATGGCCCTCCTCTGCCTATTGCATGGGGAGAAATACTGCTCTAGGTTTTCAGAGGCTTGGATGCCTCTAGCTTATATTATGGTCGTTTCTGGAATAAGTTTCAATTGGGGTGCCATCATCTCCAAATAGCTAAGCACTTGCATACGATAGGCTCACACGCCGAAAGAGGGAGAGACCCCGTACTTTTACATGGAATCTTATCTATTGGATGTCGTTTGTGCCAGAAACGCCTTTGTTGGAATGAAATTCAGTTGACAGTGGACACACCTTAGAGCTCCCGATCCATGTTTATTTCGACATATTGTGGGAGAACAGGTACAATAAATCCTACTCTCTCATCTCCGACTAGTTTATCGCACGTATTTATTTGTTGTTGTTCAAGAAAGAGTGCCTAAGGCTATCGGATGCAGTAAAAAAGATTATATCTAAAGTTGGCCATTGGAATCTGGATGAGAGGGATACCTACATCAGGGTTTTCAATGTCATCGAAGAACCTCATCTACTACCTGTATATGTCCCCGATCGACTAATAGTAGGGGAAATCTATTATCAGACCATCCTGCAAGGTTACAATGCTACTTTGGTAAAAGATAAGAAGTGGGCCTTCATACCCTATGGATTTCATGTTGGTTTCTACATGGTGAAGGACACTACTCAAGCCAAACAGGAGGGGTTGAACCAACTGGAGTTCCGATTCTAGACTGGTCTCTTTCGCAAGCATGACCCAAAAGGTTTAGTCCTAAATCACGCATCACAGGTATCGTCATGTTGGCCATATGCCCATGATAGTTTTGAAGATGAAATATTCACCGAAAATGCTCAAGACTAGGAAGAGATGATGGAGAGGATGGCCAACCCTAAGGAAATCAAGTTCAAGGCTATGAGGTGTGATGAATAAGCGACAATCCTGGAACAAACGATTCAAGAGACCATCAGGACAAGAGAAGAAATTATATCAGTCAGAGCGGTGGAATCTCCCGAGGAAGCCACTGAAATGAAAAAGATTGCCCAGGTAACCCCGGTACAAGATATGAATTTCCCTGAGGCTCAATATGCCCTAGGGATGGGGGCACTCATGTATCAACAGGCCCAACAGATAATGAAGCAGATGTTGGATAACCCAAACCTCGTCAATAAGCCAAGGCTTCCGAACGATAGCCCAGAAGAAATCCCAATGGGACCAAGCGGCCCTAATTTTATGAACCTTGATAACGTCAATGGGTCAGGTGACCCCGAATCCACAATGCCATCGATCGGATCGCCAACAGGTGTGATGACTCAACTAGAGACAGGTCGGGTATCAGTAGAAACAAGTGCGCCTAATCCTTTGAGTGAGTTTATAAATATATATATATTGATGATGAGAGACCAGAGGCATCTCTAGGGACCCTTGTGCAG
>SNQJ01S0007805.1:89829-99955 GCA_010110895.2 Picea sitchensis | reverse complement strand
GAGAATTCTGAAGCACGAAACATTGGTCTCATGATAGATGAGTAAGGGTGAAAGAAGAGGTGATGCTTAAATTAATAAGCTCGTGGTTCTGTGCATATGGTCATATGAAAAACATGGTTTGAAGGAAGCGCCTCTGCAGAACTCGATTTCTGCAACATTTGCAGTGAGAGGTTTTTAGCCAAAACAAAATAAATGCAAAACAAGGTATTTGAAGTCTTTAAATCAAACTATTAATGATAATAATAAAATATAAATTATTGTTATTAATTCAAATGAAGAGGTGTAATGGTTCAAACAAAGGGACATAATGCTTCAAACTCATACCTATTGGGAGACTATATAAACAAATAAGTATGGTGAACAAAAGATGTAGTTGAATTTGTTGTAGTATATATATTTATATATATTGATTGAGTGAAGGTTCATTCTATCAGGTTGATTTCTGTTTACAAGTTGGGTCATGTATGATGATTGGATTCCTCACATCTCAGTTGGATCTGAGATCAACAAGATGGGACTTGTTATGAGGGTTGGATTCCTCATTTTTCAGTTGGATCTGAGAACTACAAGCTGGGTATTGTAATAGAGAGTCGGGTATCTCATAATTGTTTGAAGATGAATATATTCAAAGATTGATCTTATNTATTCATTCAAGTTAAATAAATAAATAAAATATTTATTCTTTTATATATTGGTTGAGAAATTGAAATAAATATATGTTATTCAATTAATTTATGAAAAGTGGAAAATTGTCCAAAGTTTTGTGACACTAATTCACCCCCCTCCCCCCTCTCAGTGTCAAGTGTACATTTCAACAAGATTTTCCTGAATGTAATTTAGAATTCGACTTTTGTGAACATTGTAGATATGGAAAATAAAGTCGGGTGAGGTTCCCATCTGGAGAGACAAGGGAAAAGGGGAATATAGAGTTGGTTCATTGTGATGTGTTTGGCCCTATTTCAGTGCCTTCACTTGGCGGATCCCTATATTATGTCTCCTTCATAGATGATTTTTCCAAGAAGACATGGATATATTTCTGGAGGATGAAAGTAGAGTTTTTAGATAAATTCAAAGAGTTTAAATCTCCTTTAGAAAACTAGAAAGATAAGAAGATTAAGGTGTTGAGAACTGACAACAATGGTGAATTATGTGGAAAGGAATTTTATCAGTTATGGAAGAAGTGTGGCATAACATGACAAAATACCACACCATATACCCCACAAACAAATGGAGTTGTTGAGAGAAGGAACAAAATAATTATGGACAAGTAAAGGAGCATGCTCAGTGGTCCTGGGCTTGCACAATAATTCTGGGTGGAGAAAGTCGACACTACAAAATATCTAGTGAATGTGTCTCCTTCATCAACGCTAGTTGACATGACTCCATATGAGGTATGGTCTGGTAAGAATCCTTTGGTTTCACATATCAAAGTATTTGGTTTTGATGTATTTATGCATGTTCCCAAGGAAAAGAAGAGCAAGATGGACAAGAAGGAAGTTAAGTGTATTTTCATTGGATACAAAGAAGGAATGAAAGGATATAAGCTATGGAATCATGCATCAAGGAAAATAGGGTACAATCGATATGTGGTCTTCAAAGAAGTTTGAAGTAAGTCTTAGCTTGAAGAAATTGTTCAAACAAAGAATAATCCATAGAAGGTGTGGCTTGAATTAAGGAACAAAGAAGATGATTCAGATGATTCGACTGAATCAAAATAAGAGGTGGAACAACCGACCATGGTTGTAAGGAGGTCAAAATAAGTAAAAAAACCATTTGAAAGGTATATTCTTCCCAACTTCCTTTTTTCATTCATGTTAACTACTACCGACAATGAGCCCAAGTCGGCCAGGGAGGCAGTTGACTCAGCAGAGGGAAAACTATGGAAGGATACCATGGTCGAAGAGATGGAATCCTTGCACAATAATGAGACGTGGGACTTAGTCTAATTACCTAGTGGAAGAAAGATTGTCGGTAGAAAATGGGTATTCAAGAAGAAGATGAATGCAACAGGTCAAGTCGAGAAATTCAAAGCTTGACTGGTAAAGAAATAATGTTCCCAAGTCGAAGGAGTCGACTTCGGTGATATTTTTTATCCTATTGAAAAATTAACTTCCATTAGAGTACTAATGTCTTTGGATACAACACTTAATCCATAAATATAATAGATGGATGTAAAGACAATGTTCCTACATGGGGACCTGTAAGAATAAATCTACATGAAACATCCTAAAGGATTTGTAGTAAAGGGAAAGAAATATTTTGTGTGAAAACTAAAAACATCCCTTTATGGTCTAAATAAATCACCAAGGATGTGGCACCAAAAGTTCGACACATACATCCTTATTTTGGGGTTGGTGAGAAACAAAGTTCATCATTGTATATATTCAAAAGATTAAGGTGGGAATTTAATATATGTAGCATTGTATGTCGATGACATGTTGTTGATTGGAAACAACATGAACACAATAAAGGAGGTGAAGAAGTAGCTATCCTCCAAGTTCGACATGAAATATCTCAATGCACTTAAATTCATTCCAGGAATGGAGATCAAGAGAGATTGAGGAGCTAGAAAGATCTGGTTGAACCAAAAGAAGTATATTGAAACAGTTTTGAAACATTTCAACATGCAGGATTGCAAACCTGTGAAGGTGCCAATTCCCGTGGGAGAAAGGCCAATTGTTGAAAAGTGTCCAAGGACACGAAAGGAAATAGAGCATGTGGCATGTGTTCCCTATGAAATTGTTTTTGGTATTCTAATGTATGCAATGGTCTACACTCGACCAAACATTTCCCATGAAGTGGGAGTGTTGAGTAGATACATGTCGACACCTGGGAAGGACCATTGGACATCTGTCAAGAGAGTATTCAGGTATTTGTGTGGCATAAAATATTATGCTATAGGTTACCAAGTAAAACCTAGAGGTGATAGTGAATTAAATGTACATGGCTTTGTCGGTGATGACTAAGATGGATATTTGGATCGACGAAGGTCGACCAATGGATATGTGTTCAAAATGTTTGGTGGAGAAATCAGCTGGATGAGTAAGCGATAGGAGGTCGTAGCCTTTTCAATAACAGAAGTTGAATACATGGCATCCGATCATGGAAGTAAAGAAGGAGTATGGCTACAAAGTTTGTGTTCAAGAATCAGTTATGAGAAGAGACATATGAAGATAAGTTGTGAGAGTCAAAGCGCAATATTTATGGAAAAGAACCTATCTTACCATTCTAAGACTAAGAACATTGATGTAAAATACCATTTCGTGAGAGACATGGTGGAAAGCAACAAGGTGTGGTTGGAGAAAAGTTGGAAAACATAGAAGACTCTTTGAACAAGTCTGTGAGTGATGTGAAGTTCTCTTAGTGCAGAGAGGCAATGGGAATTGTTTCTCTGGGTCTGTGAACGAGAGTTCAAATATATCTTGGTTTCAACAAAAAAAACAAAAAGTGGGATAATGTTTGGTTGTTATGTTCTTTATATTGAAATTCTAGTCGAGGTGTATTGAACGATTGTCGAAGTCGAAGAAATTCACAACAAGTTGAAGGTCGAGGTGGTTCGACCAAGTAAAGTCGAATTCGAATATTTTGACAACAAGTTGAAGGTTGAGGTGGTTAGAATGGGTAAATTCAAAGTCTAATATATTTACAACAAGTCGAAGAGGTAAAATAACAAGAGGTCGATAGAAGGGCATGTGGCAACCGACTAAATACCAAATGAAGGCCAACTGGTAATCTGACTTGGTAATAGACTGTAACAGAATCACGATATTCATGGGATTTGTAGCCAATGATATATGTGGATATTTAACCATATTTGGATGCCTTTTATTAAGGTTTTTCCTACTGTAAATCCTATAAAGAAGGCATGTTGTAATTTTGTAAAAGTTAATCGCTAATCAATAATTTAGAGGTTGTTGGTCATGCAGATGTAAGTCGAATTTTCTATCGGGTTTTTCTTGTGTAAAGAAAGAAGATATGATGTCGATTGTGTCTTAGGTGTATACCAAGTTTACGCATGTAAACTTTTATTCTGAATGAATAAAACAACAAGAGAGAAAGACGCTCAAGGAATGTTGGTTTTCCTATTTGGGTTTCTAGGGTAAAATCTTTGTGTACTGTGTGTTTGATTTGTCATTTACATTCTTGAAACATTTCTTCCTCTCTTCCTTTAGTTTTAGTGCGGAAGTATTTCTCATTTACTAACACACACCACTTCGCTCCACAATAGACAAGATAATCATCCACAATGTTGCACACGAGAGAGCGATAAAACAAATGCTGAAAGATGGTGAAAATTTCAGCCAATAATGCCTTATTCTCAAGTGAGAATGTTATGAAAATGAAATGTGAAATGACCTTTATTTATACTAGGTCATGTAAAATAATTTTGGCCACTTAATTAGGGTAAAACACAAAATAAGGAAGCCGAACTCCTTTATTTTTCCCCTTTACAACATAATTTCAATTTTACACAAATTAAACCCTAAAAACATGACATCATGCCCCTAAAGGGTGACATTTCAACACTTCTAGCAAGTCGTTGGGTTGTTGAAGGGGACGTTGGGCCTCGAAAGGCCATGTTCCACCATGGGAAGTGTATTCCTCTCCATCAATCATGCCAATCCATTATCAAACCTCACCACCATTAATAGAACCCTAGCCCAAGGTGACGACAATCCCAAAAGCATAGCGTATGGCCTCCAAATGAAAATTGTCGAGAAAGTGAGAGCTATGTATCTTCCTTCAAGGTGTCTTCTCTTTCCTCCAAATGAAACATCCATCATATATCAGATCCCAAGGTGTGGGTCATGGCATCCATTCTATGGGACTATTTCCCCAATGAATGCCCAAGATGGGCTTGTTCCTTCCAAAACATCCACTAAGCAAGGTTCTGCAAAGACAAATGAGTGTTCCCTCCAAGGTTCTCAAGTAAAATGCATCATGACAAGTAAAATTACATTTAATACAATATCCACCTAAACATGTGCATCAAAACTACCTTTTCAAATTAAACAAGTGCTCAAAGACCCTATGCAACTTGCCAAGTTTAGGTATGGGAGGGTTGTCATGGTGACCTATTGGGTGAGTTATTCCTCAAGTCAAAGAGTGTTTCCTAGGTGGAACCTCTCTAAGTCATGAAAACAAGGTGAAATTGATGGGGTAAATTTTTTTTGCATGGGGTTCATTATATACAAGGGTCTGTATTGTCTCATTTGCGGGTGCCTTTGTAGAGGGTGTGTTGCATCTTTGTTTTCAATGCATCATTTTTCAAAACCCATTTTATTTCCATTAATTAATTAAAGTCCAAAACAATTAGTTACTACAAGAAATGGAAAGAAAATAGTACCAAAATGTCATTTGAATCATTAGGTACACAGAGTGCCATGTGCATGGAAAGAAAGGGGCACCTCATAAGTGTACACAACTCAACAAGTTAGACATCTATATAATGTGAGTTTTCTTTTACGGGTCTTAAAATATTTTTAGGAGAATCATCTCATTGTTTTCAACACCTCTTTGGGAGAACATATAGAAGGTTATAATTTGAATTTTATCTTTTTCCAGCTACATTTCCCTCTAGGCCTTCAGTCCCTTCTTCCCATGAAATGAGGTACAATCCCTTCCTGGGTTAGTACACCCAAAATTTCAAAAATATGGGGGAACGAAAAAGATGAAGTGTGAAAAGGGACAAATATGATCGATAATGGTATGATGACTCATCAATGAGACCTCCCAATATTAATACTTTCCAGAAGGGTGACCACTTATGAGGGGACAATGTCAACCACACAGGTGAAATAGGGAAACAAGCATAATTTCCAAGTAGACGTTCTATAATCAAACACAACTTTAAATGAAACATATTCAAATGATTCAAGTATTAAAGTGACACTTACCACAATACCCGACTCATACCTCATGGAGAAAGACCCATTTTTTCCAGAAACAAGATGATGTGGTGGATGCCATCATGATGAATCAGAGAAGTATGGTGGTGAAGCGGGTATTCATATGTGTATGTGGACATCCCAAGTAAATACATCCCTTGACACTCCATGTCTGCAACATGTGGGACTTGGGACATCATCTCTTTAGTTATGCCTAGAAATGGGGGATAACATTTGGCTCCTACTCGAGGACATGTACTCACCACAGGGTGCATGGGAACCTTAGCATCTTCTGGTTCGACATGTTCCTACACACACTGAAACAAAAAACTGTAAACTCTAGGGTGGCTCACTCACCCTTTTCTTATATAAAATAAAATCCAAAACTTTAAAATTAACAACTAATCTAAAAATGTAAATCAATAATGCAAGTAGAGAAAAATGAAAATAAAAAATGAAATGCAACTAAACTATCATGAGAAATCAAGATGAAAATGCAAGAAAGAAAAATGACCTACCTACTTACTTGGGTCTCAAGGCCCATGGTGGTCAAGTCCCGTAGATGTCAGGTGAAATCGTACAACTAGTGCAACCAACTGATCATCTCATGAAGGTACCTCCCCTTGTTCTTAATTATGTGATACAACAAAGACAAATCAAGCACATAACAATCATGAACATACATAGACATATAATCAATCATGAAATGACACTCATGGATATTGGTGGGAGGGAGGAAATCCTGCTATAAAGAGAAACCATAAGCCTGATCATCTCAGAAATCCTTCCTGAAAGAATAGCCACAAGCCCTATCAATCCATCTTTGAAGAAGGATATCATGTATAGACAAAAAATCATCTTCATATTTACTTAACATATCATCGATCCCTAAATGTTGAGTGGATATAAGAGATCCCAAGAAGGCCCGATGATTTCTTGGAAAAGAGGAAATGAGGTAAGCGATGGCCTTGGGTCTAGAGAAAATCTATTTTCCCACACCTAGAATATGATGCTTCTTTATCTGCAAATCCCTGTTATAAATCACAAGATGAAAACACTTCAGTTTGGTAGTGTGAGCCCTAGACTGCTATGGACTCGCTACGACTTGGTTTCCATCAAAATATGAGCATGATGGTGGTTGGAAATATTCATGGAACAAATCTAAGTCACTAGAAGGATATGCATCAAAACTCCCAAGGGATGGCTTAGAGTCATCATGAGTATATCACGACAAGTCATCCTAAAATGGATGGAATACATTTATGATCATATCATCATTGGGTTTCCAAGAATATGAATTATATGCAAGTGGATACCAGTTCTCGGAAGATGACAACTCAACCCACTTTGCATGAGAACCACCCTAAATGTCGTAGTCCGTAGATGGGATCTCTATAAAAAATGAGGCAACTCACAATCCATCTATGTTTCCCAACCTATATGAAATCATCAAGGTGTTGATTAACCATGTATGAGAGGTCCCCCATGGAATCATCTGCATCTTTCGGACTAATTAATTCTTCATCTTCATGTGAAGGAGGAAAACAAGGATGAAAAACTTCATCTTTGTCAAGCAAGAGAATGGATACTGATGTCTCATCTGGATTTTTGATACAAGGTACTTCATCTGAATTCTTCTTTTTATTCATGGGCATGCCCCTCCAATTCCTCTTCATCACAAGGAAATTAATCGTTAATGTGGAGTGCCTTATTTTCTTTTTCCAAAAAGGAATAAAAGGAAAACTCTTGTTTGTCTCCTCATTGTAGACTTGTCCTTCGACGGGTAATGTTTTGTCAAGATCCTGCACTTCCTTGGGGTCTTCCTCTTTGCAGAGATGTTATTCATAGGAAATTTCCCTCAAATTCTTAGTCAGATCCAAAGTAAACATCCTTTCTTGAAAATCATCATCAAGGTCTTGAACTATATCTTCAAGCTGTTGGGAGTTGGGTCCACAATGTTTGAAATTCTAAGATGAAAATGGTCAAAGATTCAAAACCACTCGGGATGAAAGTGTGTTTGATCAAATTCCTTTGTTTCTTATCCAAGGATAGAAAAAAGAATTGATCTTGGGTTACCTGATACCAATAAATGTATTCGGTAAACTCAAAAACATGTGTAATGGCCGAACATGGATTACCATCAAATTTTGGGATATCATCCCATCCTTCTAGTAGGCATTCGTCATAAACTTCCATGTTTCAATGGTGGATTCGCCAGATGAAATTTATGAAAATATCATCAAAAGAGAAAATGAAAGGGAACTTCCCTTAAATGGAGTTTCCATGCAAGCTATGGGGAAAGACTTCGGGAATAAATTTCCAAAGTGTCGTTAGGGAATGAAAGAGGATTCAAAGTCCTCCCCAACAACAACGCGAAAATGTTATTGCATAGATTGTAGGTATGAAAAGGCTCGACCCAATCCACTAAAGTGAGACAACTATGGTATTAACTACCCATTGTCACCTTAGATAGATACTACCCTCACTTTAGTGATGATAATTCACCACAAGGGGGGAATTATGGTGACCCTAGGGGGACCGAGATGGAAAGTGAGAAGATGAATATGAAAAACGCCCTATAGGTCAAATTAGAAGATGGAAAGAGGCTTGGAAAAGAGTATTGATGATGATGAGGGGAGGCTTGGAAAAGAGTATGGAAGCTTGTAATAAAATTTCAATGGTAGATTAGTGATTTATGAGAGAGTTTAAGAGTTTTTTTCTTCAACCCTAATGGCTTTAACATTAATTTAATTTTAGCAAGAGAATGACAATGCTAATATAGACACCTTAGTGGCTCAATCAAGTTTGTATCACTAAGAAAAGATTCCAATTTGAGCAAATGAAATATCTCTAAAAATCGTGTTTCCCAATGCAATTTCAGATTAGTGCTTAATCTATTGGGTTATGGAGTCTTATATGTAAGAGTTGGATCCACTACTTCTCTAAGGGTGTAATCCCTTTTACTCCCTAGAGCAAGTAAGTCCAACAAGGTAAATATAAGAGGGTGTAATCCCTTTTACTTCTCCTAGCAACCTTGAAAAAATGGCTTATCCAATGCCAATTAAGATGAAATTGGTGGAGGGTGTATGCCCTTATACTCCTCCAAGGGTTTTAGACAAGAACAAAATGAAACAAGAATAAATTACCAACAAATGCATAAAATGCCTTACCAATTTCACAATATATCAAGATAAAACCCTCATTTACCAAGTAAATTTAATCAACATGCAAGAGAGAAGCCTCTGAGAGGGCATGACACCACTTAGCTCCATAATATACAAGATAATCATCCACAATGTTGCACAAGAGAGAGAGAGAGAGAGAGAGAGAGAGAGAGAGAGAGAGAGAGAGAGAGAGATAAACCAAATTCCCAAAGAGGGCAAAAATTTCAGCCAAGAATGTCTTATTCTCAAGTGAGAATGTTATGAAAATGAAATGTGAAATGACCTTTATTTATACTAGGTCATGTAAAATAAGTTTGTACACTTAATTAGGGTAAAACACAAATTATGGAGGCTGAAATCCTTTATTTTTCTCCTTTACAACATAATTTCAATTTTACACAAATTAAACCCTAAAAGGATGATGTCATGCCCCTAGAGGGTGACATTTTGACACTTCTAGCAATTAGTTGGGTTGTTGAAGGGGACGTTGGGCCTACAAAGGCCATGTGGCACCATGTAAAGTGACTTCCTCTCTATCAATATTTCTTATCCATCATCAAACCTCACCACCATCAATAAAACCCTAGGCCAAGGTGACATCAATCCCAAAATAATAACGTATGCTCTCCAAAGGAAAATCGTTGGGAAAGTGAGGGCTATGTATCTTCCTTCAAGGTGTCTTCTCTTGCCTCCAAAGGAAAAAAACCATCATATATTAACTCCCAAGGTTTGGTTCATGGCATCTAGTATGACTTGGGATCCTCGCCCTAATGAAGGCAAAATATAGGCTTGTTCCCTCCAAAACATCCACCAAGCAAGGTCCTGCAAAGAAAAATGAGTGCACCCTCCAAGGGTCTCAAGTGAAATGCATCATGGAAAGTAAAAGCACATTTAATACAAGGATTTTTAATTGTTATCTTGTTCAAAGCCTTGAAATCAACACACATTCACCACGTTCCATCCTTCTTTGGAACCAACACAATTGGAGAACCACATGGCGAAGAACTCGGCACAATTACCCCTTTGTCTAACAACTCCTGAATTTGTTTTTTAATCTCAGCATTTTCCATAACT
>SNQJ01S0007805.1:68912-89819 GCA_010110895.2 Picea sitchensis | reverse complement strand
TCAAGTCTTCAAAACTAGTGCTCTGATACCAACTTGATCTAAAAATGAAGAAGACTTGAAAAAATTGAATAAATATTGCAAGTGAAATGTTATGTGTTTAAAGCAACCGGATCAATTTGCAACACATAATTAAGGATTACTTATGTAAAAATACACATAGACAGCAGCATTAAACATTGAACATCAGCACATAAACACAACAACTTGATAAAGGAGTTCACCCCTCTCCGGGCTACATCTCCTGGTCCAGCTTCCAATGGATCATTATTATTAAATTGCTCAAAGCGCTCAAAACCATGCCTTACAATGCTCAAAATGACAAACTGGCTGCTTCAATGGCTCCGCAGCGTCCCAAAACCCCTGTCTGGGCTCTTTCGGCACCTGAAATGGTCGAAAAATGAGAAAGATATGCCTCCTTGAAGCTTCCTTCTCCAACCTGCTGTCTCTGGTTCTACAAATTGTACTCCCCCTTGAGCAAACCTGGCTCACACGCTTATTTAAGAAAAAAAACTCAGTCCCGTGCATAACCGTGCACTGGTACAAACCATAGGACGGTTAAGGGCGCGCCAGCCCCTAACCGCCTAGGCACTTGGGCACATGGCGCATGGAACCATAGGCTGGGCGCAAAAGTAGTTTAACCGTTATAACTCCCGGGTGGTTAACCCACCGGTCAAACCATACACACATTAACCAAAGGTTATAACATTCCCGCGCGCATGTTTTTAAATGGAAACATATATATATATGTATTACAATGTAATACATTGCAATACATTACAATGTAATATTTATATCGCACGCGCCAAAGGTTTGGGTTTAACATATGCGGTCGTATGTAACAATGTGTCCACGGGTCGGGGCTTAGCCCTGGCCCGCCCCCCTTTCCAAATAATACAACACACAACTTTAAATATAAGTGCGTTGGAATATGAAACAAGGAACATTGGCGGGAATGTTGGCTAGCGGAGTGTTACAAAGGCATTGGTGTTGGGGGAGGTCCGGGGGTCGAACCCCGCGGACTCCCCATATAATTTTACATAACCAATTTAAATAAAAATAAAGGGACACGTGGCGCCAATGGGTTGGGCCACTTGTCCACACATTATTGGCTATAAATGACATGCGTCACCACCCGATTGGACAAACACCAACCAATAAAAATGTGCCACGTCTTCCACCTGCCACGTCATCATGATGGTATGACCCTGCCACGTGGCCGTACGGACTGTACGGATAGGTACAGTCAACATTCCAAATTTTTCCCTGTTTGGCTTGGCGGACAGATCGCAATATCTCCTCCATACGGACTTTGTTTGCGAAAGTAAATATACTGCCGGAATCAGGAAGACGAGACGGACGCAATGGAACTGTTTTCGTCGCATTCCGAGCACTTTGAAAATTGAGCAAAATTTGATCCCCTGATCAAATGTTATCCCCAACTCCTAGGGATAACTAAGGAGATAATTTCTCGAGGCCCTTAGGTTGCAAACATGGAGTACTGAGAGACAACTTGACCAACAATGTCCACTTGCACAAACAGAGACCCGCTTCACCACTAAATTTCCAGGATCATCGTGATGGTATCCACCACATCGGCTAGTTTCCGGAAGACATCGAGTATTACTCCATGAGATACAAGTCAGGTATTATGGTGAGTGTAATTTCAATATTTGAGGCATTTAATTTGGTTGCATCTATTACTTCTTTTGATTATGTAACGTTATCTTGGACATTATGATCTTTTCCATGTTTTACTTTGGTGGTTGACATCGTTCCCTAGTAAGTGGGTCACCCTTAGGACTAGGTTTTCTAATGGGGGGTCCTTTTGATGAATCATTATGCCAATCCTGGCCATACTTTTCTTTTTCCACACTTCATCCCCTCACCTCCTTACCTTTTGGGATTTTCGAGTGTACTGACCCTAGAAGGGGTTGTCCCTCATTTCATGGGAAGAAGGGGTTGAAGGCCCATGGCTTGTATCTAGAAAAAGATAAAATCCAACCATTAACCTTATAGATTCTCACCCAGGTATCTTGAGGAAAATGAAATGTCTCTCACAAAAAACTGATGGGACCTATAAAAATAAAGAATACAAAATTCCTACTAAGGTGGAGCAGGTGTGGGAAATGTTTTTAATGCTTAGGTAGAATCCCCAAACATGTGTTCAACTTGGGGAAGAATGATGTGACCAAGGTAGAGTCAAGGTGGGCATTTTTTTTCATGATTAGGTAGAAGCCCCACCTTGGCTTCAACCTAGAAACATCTTAAAATAGTGAAAGGCAATAAATGGGCTTAGAAAAAGGTTGCATTGAAAACGAAGGTGCACCACACCCTATACAAATTCACCTATAATTGAGACATTAAAACCACTTGTATGTCATGAAACCCATTCCCAAAAGGTGTCCCCCCCATACATCTCACCTCATACACATTAATTAGATAAAGTTACACTTGGGAAACACCCCTAAACATGAGGTATTATTCACCCAATAGGTCATTTTTTCAACCCTCCCATACCTAAACATGGCAAATTGCATAGGGTCTTTGATAATTTATTTATTTTGATGAGGTAGTTTGGATGTACATGATTGTATTTCTCTTTTATTGATTTGATTTACTCATCATGACACATTTGAATTGATATCCTTGGAGGGGATATTCATTTGTCTTCGTAGGACCTAGTTGGTGGACAATTTTGGAAGAACAGGACTAGCTTGGGCTACCTTGGGGCTTGAATCTCAGAGGTTGTATGAAAAGGGCCCACACTCCAAATGATGATGGCATGCCTTTGGAGTCCTACAGGACACCTTGGAAGATCTTACCCAACCCCTACATGTTAAACGACTTGCTTGAAAGAGCCAAAACGTCACCTTTTGAGGGCTTGACATCACCCTAGGGATAGGGTTTGGTGGTGATTGAAGACACTTGACACACTTTGGAGGAAGAGGCCCATGGATAAAGGAAAAAAGGCTTTGGTTGAAGACTATTGGAATTTGAAGGCCGAACTCTCCCTTCTCCAACTCAACGACTTGACCAAAAGTCCCAAACGTTTCCCAAAAAAGGGGTGACGTCTTGTTTTTAGGGTTTCTCTTATGTGAAAAATATGAATATTTTAAAGGGGTAAGATAAGGGATGTTGACCCCTTATATTATTTTTTACCCTAATTTTTATGGACAAACATGTCTTTGGACATTTTGTATAAATAGAGATCAACTCTATTTCATTTGGACATAGCTCTCCCATTGTGAGAAGACATATTGGCTGAAATTTACTCCCTATTGGGAATTTTTGGTATATCTCTCTTGTGAAAATTCTTCTTGGTGAATTCTTGAGATAACGTGGTGCAACCCTCTTTAAGGTTCATGTTCTTTCTCTTGGATGGTAATTTTCTTGGTGAACTAGGGTTTGATCTCTCTCTCTCTCTCTCTCTCTCTCTCTCTCTCTCTCTCTCTCTTGGAATTGGTAAGGAAAATTTTCATTTGTTAGTTATTTCTTGCTTTTTCTTGGTAATTATTGGTTGAAACCCTAGGAGGAGTATGTTGCATACACCTTCCATTAAGATTCATTTTATTTGCTAAGTTTATAGGTCATTTTTTGGTAAGGGTTGCTAGGAGAAGTATGAGTGTGTATACCCTCCTAGATTTACCCTAGTTTGATTGGCATGCCCTAGGGAGTAAGAGGATTTACACCCCTAGGGATCATGTTGATACAACTCATACTAATAAGACTCCATTCACCCATTTTTAAAGGCACTAATCTGAAATTTTTTCATTGGAGAAATAAATTGTTTGCATTGGTAAATGCTTTTTGGTGGGATATCAATCTTGTTCAAGTGGGAAGATTTTCTACATGTTAAGAGATTTTCAAGGCCACTAGGGCATCTTTATTGGCCTGGTATTCTTATAGCTGTAACTCATTAAAATCTACAGCCATTAGGGCTGTAACAAACCTTTCTTTTTCTTACTTATAACTTGCTTTCCAACATAATCTACTAGTCCTAGCGCATCTTTTGGGTAGATTCTTTGCAAGTTTTGGTGGTTGGTTTTTTCTTATTTAATTTTTTTTTTCTACAGACATAAGGCTTAAAATACATCTCCGCAATACTTGTCTATATTAACCTTACAACAATGCTAAAGTCTTATGCTTTTATACTAAGTTGAGTTGTACTAGTGTTTTATAGTTTATCTCTTGCATTATTTGTGTGAATTTTAGCATCTTATCTAGCATATTTATTAATTGTTTCTTGCTGATATATACCTCTGTTGACTTATGAAAATAGGGACATCAATATTAAATTTATTTTCCACCTAACATATAGCTTGTACACTTGGATTTTCTTGTGTCTCGGGCAGGTACAAACACTTTCCGCATGTACTCAAAGACTTAGAAACCTTAAACCACTTCTGAGACGTGTCATCAAAGACATATTGTTATTATAAACTTTACCACTAGGGGAATTCATTTAATCATCTCATTTTCCATCTCATTTCCCCCTAGGGTCACCCAAGATTTCCCCCCTTGAGGTGACCACTTCACCTCTAAAGTGACAGGAGTACCTATTTGAGGTGACAATGGGTAGTTTTTCCCTTACTTGTCACCATCTTATGGATTGGGTCGGGATTTTCCCAACCTACAACTTGTGCGATAAAATAAAGAAAGGGACATTGCATAAGTGTACACACCTCAACAAGCATGACATATATATAATGTTAGTTTTCTTTTGCATGTCTTCAAATATTTTTAGGAGAATAATTTTATTTTTCTCAAGACCTCTTTGGGAAAGCATCTATAAGGTTATAATTTGTCTTTTGTATTTTTTCAGCTACATTTCCCTTGGGGCCTTCAACCCCTTCTTGCCATGAAATGAGGTACAATCCCTTCTTGGGTCAGTACACCTGAAAATCCCAAAATATGGGGGAACAAAAAGTATGAAGTGTGAAAAGTGATAAGTACGGTTGGGAATGGTATGATGACTCATGAATGAGACCTCATAGTAGCAAGCCTTTCCCCAAGGGTGACCACTTACTAGGGCACAATGTCAACCACAAAGGTGAAATAGGGCAAAGAGTATAATTTCCAAGGAGACATTATATGATAAAAATAAATTAAATGCAACATATTTAAATGCCTCACGTATTAAAGTGACACTTACCACAATACCTTACTCGTACCTCATGGAGAAAGACCCATTGTCTTCTAGAAACAAGTTGATGTGATGAATGCCATCATGATGAATCGAAGAAGTATGGTGATGAATCAAGTCTTCATCTGTGTATGTGGACATCAAAAGTCAATCCATCCCTCAACACTCCATGTATGAAACATGAGGGCCTTAAGACATCATCTCCTTAGTTATCACTAGAAATGGGGGATAAAAAAATGCATGTACCATAGAATTCAAATAGAAAAAGCATTTTTAGATATGTTCTAACATATCTACATGCATTCTATCACATTAGTCCTCGATATGTTCACTAATGAAATCACAATCAAAAAATTTAGTTGTCTCTATAGTCATATAGTTATCAAATTTCTCATGCCACAAGCATTCACACATAACAACATTTATGTTTTCTCATCCCATAGAAACACAATAAATAACAAGAAATGAGTTAAGGTACTTTTCCCTTTCTCCAACACCTTCTACACAATATAGACTTTTCAACTTAACTGAACTATTATCAAGGCCTCACTACCTTTGCATAATCATGGTTTAACCAAGATCATTCATTTAATCATATTCGTTAAATTATTTTCCAACTATACTTGTTTTCAGATTTGTTCCTTTATAGCATACAAGTTTGCTAAGAAAATAAGAGTTTTGAAAGGGAGAAAAGTATTTTCTCTTTTCTCCTTCCTTGCTTCTGCAACCTGTCCCTCTTGGGATCTGCCTACTCTATTCCTTGAGCAGTTTCAACTAAGTTCATCTTGACCTTTTTCCTGGATGTAACAGTATATTAGGTCAACAATATTTAACTCACAATTCAACTATGAACCTATGCGCTCTTCCCATTTACTAATTTAGATTCATCAACGTTCATTTGTATATATTTCATTCACACATTACAGTTTAAAATGTAATCCATGATTCTTATACAAACAGGCCTTGTAATACTCCTAGGCCCAACCCCAATTGTACATATGTTTTATAGGTTATTGATCCATGATATTACAGGACAAAGTACCTATGTGGCTATTAGGCTAGAGAGACTGGATTGGCTAAAATGCCAATGTGCCTATTATTGTAATATGTAAACACTCATATTTTAATAAAGTACATCATTGCTTTCGACCTTCCACACAAAAGAGATGGGGGGATAATCTCCACTAGGATGGGAAAGGGGGATAAGAGTCTAAGAAGGGGCTAATCTTGAGGGATTAATCCCAAAGGAATATTATATTATTATTCCTAAAGTCTAAAGTATGGATATAACTTTATGTTATCCTAATTTCATGGGGGGAGGGAACAAGTTACAAGTGGGAAAAGAGATTCCCTTGGGTGACATGTGTCTTAAAGGACACATGCATATATATATGGGGATATAGTGTAATTGGGGTGCTGGCTATTATGGATTCATGATTCCTACCATTTTTCACTCATTCATGCTACCATCCATACTAGTACCTAATTCTATTGTCGGTCGAAGAGTTGGGTTGTCAGGATCGTGGTTGAAGAAATGGTTTTTCAGGCATGTAGGCATTTCTCTCCAGGTGAGATATTTTTTTTGTTGAGGAAGTGAGTTTCCAGGCCTGTGAAAATTCACTTGAGGTGAGAGAACTATTAGGAATTAATTCCCAAGGTGTGAAGCTATAGCTACAGGGCTATGAGACTCCCTGTCCAACCTGTTGATGAAGCCATGGAAGGGAAGTGGGAAAGTCGATGGATTGTTGAGCAGAGAAGGGGCACACTTCCTAGGGTGGGACATGCATGTGGGGGATGAGGGACTATAGGATGGTTTCTATAGGCCAAGTTGTGGCTACAGAGCTCTGAGACTTCTTGTCTGGCCTATTGTTGAAGCCCTGAAAGGGAAGTGGGGTAGCCAAGGGACTTTTGAGCAAAGAAGGGGAACAATTCCTGGGGTGGAATAGGCATGTGGGGAATGAGGGATTGTATGATGGTTACTAGGGTAGGCACCTGAATTTGATAATTTGTGTTCTTTGTCAGACCTTAGAATCGATTAGAACTTCCTTTTCCCAGGGAGAGTTTATCCCTAGCTCAAGGGTGACCCACTACTGAGATTATGAGAAGTGTGTTCTATGGATTGGAGGAACGTGGAAGGTATGTACACAATTGGTGTTTGATTCACTAAATATAAGTGTCTTTATGTGTTTGTGCAAAATTCTATGTTATGAATTATGATGTTTTGTTATGGAATTTCTATTTTCTATATGTATAAATTAGTATTGTAGTATGTTGTTACTATTCCTCTTAACTATGTTTATATGCAAAACATATCAGTATATTTAATGGTATAAGAGTGGTAAAAGAGAGAGAGTTTTGCATGGTGTGGCCCAACCTGGGTGGATGGCTACATTACAAAGTGGTATTAGAGGATATTTGTTAATGTTTTGGTAACAGGTACATTACAAAGTGGTATCAGAGCATATTTGTTTAAGTTGTTGGTAACAAGTGTGTTACAGGCCTTGCGATCCACTATCTAGTTTTCCAATAGTCATTAAGATTATGGATCTTTTCTCCTAAAAAAGTTTCTTACGCAATTCCTCTACAAGGAGCCTCTTAACATACAACTCTCTTGTTGAACATCGATCACCTTCTGAAATGGCCTCAACCTCAAGTCATCCTCAGTTTCATCATTTCAAGGATTTACCCAATATTCCATAAGGAATATAAACATGCATTCTTATGATGCATTCCAAATACACATTCAAACATGTATCTTTAGTTTATCCACTCATTTTCAAATTGTGCTTTCATGAACTTAATCACATGCATCAACATGTTGTGTGTGTCCACCATAGGCACACTTTACAATTTTCATATGTACATTTATTTAAATCATTTCACTCATGATTTGTTCACAATCCTTTACATGAAATTATCAAAGGCACAATCATATTGCCTTCTATTCATAATAATAGAGCATCCTTTCTCCTTGATATTTCAACATTTTACACTAGATTGTCTTGAGGGGTGAAGTACACCTTCCTCAAGATATTATTTAAACAAGATAGTTCAGACCCTTCTACATAGGGTCAACCATGCATCCATGGATTTATTCATATATCACAATTACACATCTTGCCTCACAACTTACTTGACCAGGAAATCATATCACGCCTTTAGTATACATATATTAAGACATCACATATGTGCATTGTTTGCACATTTCTATATCACCCTTTTCATTCATTTGATTTTTATTTTTTTACATCATCCTTTTTTTTTATGAGAAATTACAGTCATCCACATGACTAGTCTCACAGACATATTCATATTCTCCCTTCATACTAGGCAACCCTATAACATAATCAATCCATACACTCAAGCATATACACACGTACATACATAGATATCCAACATGCAAGTTCACTGCGTGCACCTTTTTCCATGTCATTCACACAAATTGACATATCAAACTTCCATATCATTCCTCCCTAGGATCTTACAACCATTCATATGACAATTCCCATAGGGACACTCATAATTATTCTACCCTCTTTTATGGAAATCAAACAACAAGATATCACTCTTGTCCAACTGTTATAAAATCAGTCCACAAATCAAAAATTTAAATGGGCAATTACAACATTACCTAGGGAAGTAAAATAAAAATTCCAATCTCTCTTCCTACCTCAAACCATTCTTGGTCAACAGACCTTTACCAAAGAAATCATTTCTTATAATTACCTATAAATGCTACTTGAGCATATTAAGCCACACCCATATGGTTGTCATCCATATCTAGATGTCAATTTGGCCCATTGGTCATCTAGAAATGCTCCAACACTTCTTTTACCAGAATTTATGTCAACCTTTCCTTCTCAAGGTTACATACAAGATCATTATCAACATTTATATTTGAAAACCAATGATAGGTTAACATAGATCTATTTTCATATCACATACATGCAACCATTACCATATGCATTACAACATATCATTTTGCACCAAGGATTTTACCCATGCCCACGATGCATATGTACTTCAATTGTCTTCCTTTTGCATTTACATGCATAGAAAGATATTCATATACATTTTCTTAAAACAACCATGATATTATAAACTGGCTCATATGTTCAAGTCATTTCACTTCTTTTATGAGGACTATCAATAGTTCCAAGGACTCATTTTTCTTTTCTTATCTAGGTGATCCTAGCTATAGGTTCCAACCATTATAAGTCAATTAAATGGCCTTACAAATTTCCAACGATTCTATACATATGAGGAACTATACATGTTGGGTTTAGCATTGTATTTGAGTGGTGATTGTTACTACAAAGGATTCTATCAGTCCATCAAGTAATAAAAAAATTCTTATATTGCAAGAAATCTAAGAAAACAATTTAATTTGCAGTCCTTCTTCTTAAGGAGCTTATGCATATGATAAACATACCTTTAACACAAAGAAACATTTCTATCAGGATCATGTTGGCCTTAATATACCAATCCTATGATTAATCTCTAGCCCATCCAAGCCTAGTTTTTGAACCTCGCTCTGATACCACTCTATGAGACATCTGACCCCCTAACCCTTACTTAGGATGGTGGGGTGGAAAAATTTCCACTTTTTCCACTCAGCTCATTTACCTCAAAGAACCCCATATATGGCTTCTTCTCATTGAGATATTTCCAATGACTGTAACCATGATCAAATCCGAGCTCCAAATCAAAATTTATAACCTCTATAAGTTTTTAGGATTTCATTATCAAATCCACCTTATTACCACGTGGAAAACACATGGATACCATTCATTTTTTCCCTCCTTTGTGTAACTGATGTGGAACATGCCACCTGGCCCATCTTTATCTCTATATCAACGAATTCAATTAAGTGAGACCCACCTTCATTTTCGTTGGGGTTTTCCTTCCATGAAGTTACTAATCACCCCAACTACCAGCTCCGACAATGACCATTCTATCGGGACTAATCTGGGTATGATGACTCTTGGGACTTGACCTACAATGACTCTGATCGTTTCGGTGCCTTTAACTTGAAAAATGATTAACTACCATCCCTTTGGACTCTTCTTATGCATCCATGTGGGACCCACAAGAGAACGATGATTGATATTAATTCATGTCCCTGCACTGATCAATGATTCAAATCTTCCTCATGTCATCTTCATCTTCGACACTCTTGGAAAAAATGTGGCCTTACCAACCTCCCATGCTCCAACGATGACACATATGGATCTGACATTCCAGAGATCATCGCCATCACATTCCATGGATCGAAAACTGTCATTTATTCGTTCCTATATTTGATGGATAATATTATCGCCTTCTACAAAATCCAAAACCCAACAGGGTTTAAATTTGGCCCCTTCTACAAATCGTGTGCAGACACATGGCCCTGTCACTACCTACCACCTAGCGTGAGATGTGGCATTAGGGATCACGCTGAAAGATGTCTCAAATCTCCAATTTAACTTGTCCATGTGGCACGACACCCACATGACATGTGGATCCACCCACGACTTGACGCATGGAATGATGTGGGTATACACATCATCATAGGATACCAGGGATTACCTAACCAAATGCTCCCACCTATCATCTTCATCGACAAATTCCTCCTTCATCATCAGTCTTCTCTGGAATCCATCACTTGGATCTCCAACCGCCTATGCCTCGACGATACTGTGACCAACTCGATGGCCCAGATCTCACTGATATCACCCTCGACTGAATCAACAATACTTATTCATTCTTGGGTTACCCCATATTCATCAACAACCCTTCTCTATCCTCTCTCCAAATCTTCGCTCGACAACCTACAAGAAATGACTAGATTTACTGACCTTTATATCTAACTGTCAAGATTTTAAGTGAAGTCCCAAAGGTCTCCACGCCCAACAATACCACTCATATCCCCTCGACCCATCAACGATTGACACATGACACTCTCGTAGACATGCTAACACACCATGTGAAAATGATGTCACGTCCACCTTTGTCACATTACTAGGACCTAAGGTAATCTATGGCGAAGATGTAATCACCACATAGAATATATGGTCATCGATAGCTCTGGGTTTTTTACATAACCCTTTATTGTCGTCAACACTTTGGAGTATACACCCGAACTTTCCACCCATACACTCTCGATGATGACGTGCTCAGGATCAATGGTTTATATCTTGTCAAAGATTCTTTTGACAGATCGATGATTCATGTTTCTTCTCAAGGTTTTTCATTATCGTCATTGTCAAAACTTCTCAACCCCAAATCTTAGATTGTCTAATGGATCATTCTCCCAATGATGATTCCTTTCCAATGAAGGGTTGAGATTTACTTACCTCGTCGATCTAATGGTCACTGTTACTCAACGATTTCAACAGGATTAAATGGTTATAAGATATATTTTTGGACTTAGCATTAGTACAGTCTCACACCACATCATCTTACGAGGGTTCCTAAATCGACTCCCCTAGGCTCTTAATCCAATTACAACAATAATATTCCTACCACATGACATCCAATCAAGGATTCTCTTCCTCGCGAACATTCTAATTTAAGGAGAAGGGAAGGATGTGATGTTTATCGACCTTCTTGGGACTTCAACACACAAACAATACTATTAATTCATTATCCCCTTTAAGGGAGATTACAGTATTTCACCCCCCTAGGGAATTATCATTTATTTCATATGGGTTTGGTTCCATTTCTCTGGGGACCCATTACTACATCATATATATGTGTATATATATACATGTATCCCTTGTTCACACAGAAAGAATAGACACAATTTCATTTTATTTATCTTAGAAACATTACATGATTCTCATAATCAATCATGTAAGGCATGCACCAGTCTCACATAATCCTTTAATCAAAAAACATAAAGACTCACCAATGGAATAGGTGTCAATTCCATAGATTAAGCATACACATTCATAGCACAATATACAAACATCCAACCACACATTTCAGTTCTACTACACATAGTATATTGAAATACTTATCTGTTTTAATCAATGACCAACCAACTAACTGTGGGTTTTTGAATTTCCACCCAACCATAGGCTATGCATTCTCAGTAACTTTGACAGCATGCCACCCCCATGAAAAGCCATGATATTTTTGAGCGCTCAACACACCCTAAATTTTTTATGAAATTCGGTCACTTTTGGGTACCACTTGTTTCTTTTGTTTTACTGTCTGAATTGAGTTCAATATGGGGGGGATGGTTTGTCTTGTTTTCATGACTCTTATCAATCGAACCAGACTTGTTTGAACTTGTTAAATAAAACTTAGTGTCTAAAAAGAACTTGGAATCCTAACTAAATATCTTCATCTAACAATATGATAAGCGTGTTGGTGTTCGACGTCGACGAAATCCAAGCAGGTAAAGAGGCCACATAGTAATAATAATCGTCGATGGACCATCGATGTCGGTAAAAGGTTGAACAAGTTTTCTTTAGTAACTCACCATGTAGTTTCAAGAGATAGTCGATCACCATTGGCAACAACAGTGTTGACCACCTATTCAACTAGGGGGTCAACTCCATGTACCATGAATATATGCATCATCAGATGCTACCAAGTCAGAGACTATTTGGTTCTACAGGGCGATTTTTGCCTCCAACACGTATTTTTGTAATTGGAATTTCTTCTCCCCTGGGTGGGATAGTAATATAATAGGTCTGCATGGATCATAGTTAATTCAATTACCTTAGGATTTCTTCATTAGGAGAGTTCCTTTCACTGAGTGTTTTTTTTTCTCAGGTTATTAATTTGGCTTTTCAGCCTTATTAATCTCCCTTGAGTTTTCACTCCCACAAATAATTCCTCCAAAGTGGTGAAAGGCATTTTAATGGATTTATCCTCTGGTATCTAGTGTTTATGAATGATGTAAATGAACATGTATGACATCTCTAGAATTTTCGAGGAATTCCATCGAGTCTAGATAGGTTTTTTTTAATTAATTAAAAATGCCTAAGGTTGAGTAGTTTAATTAATTAATTTTTGATAAATATTGTAAAAACTAGGTCCTTGGGATTTTGATAGGGGTATTTGTGCTCAAAATAAATGGAATGAGACCTCCTACACCCTTGGACCAAGTTTCATCTCATTTGGAAAAAAATTTCTAGGTGTTTGTCCATGAGGAGTCTTGATCAGTCAAAACAACAATTTTAATTGCTAAGTCATGACATAGAAAAAAAGTCATTTTTGTAATTTATGAGCAAATGGAATGAATTAAAGGTGAAAAGTGATGAGAAAGACATTTCCTAACCTACCCTACCCATCTCATAACCTTTTTACACCCCCTAGACTCACCTCTCACTCAAACCCTCATGCCCCTAGGGGGTTTGCGCCCCCCTACCATGCAAAAACATTACAACTTGAATTAATTTAAGTTGTGGGACCCTCCCTCATGAGGTGCGCCCTTCCTAGCCTCCCACGTCACATTTGGAGTGTGTCCCACCTGTTATCACCCTATAATTTATAGGATCAACTGGTGACTGAGATATTATCTGTCTCTAGTTTTTTTGTTGACAAATGATTTTTCATTCTGCAAATAATTTGAAAAGAAAAGAAAAGAAAAAGAAAAGAAAAGAAAAGAGGGCATAAAAGAATTGCAATAAAAGCCCAATGAAATAATAGTAACTTGGTCCATACCTTTCAAGCATGGCCAAGTTCTTTTTAAATTTGATGTTGATAGGATAGTGAATGAATTTGTCTAAACAGTTTAATCTTAGCCAAAGTGTCTAGGTCAGATTAGTGAATAAATTTGGCCAGACTGTCTAATCCTGGTCAGATAGTCCCAGGGTAGAGTAATTTCTTAACCCAACAGTTTAATCTGGGTTAATTGTCATAGGAAGATAGTTAGTATGTAGGCTATTTGCTTTATTGTTTCATTCCAACAAAACCAGCTCGATGTAAATGATTGTACCATGTTTCATATGCTTAGAAGATCGTTTGGTCGAAGCCCCATGGTGGTGTCTACTTGAAAAGTTTGGGGGAAAAACCCATAAAATGCATTTATCCTAAGTTTTTCCCAGCGCATGTGTTCTCCGCTCCCCATTTATGCTCCTTGCACATATCGACGATCATGATCGTGGCGCCCAGATATATGGTGCACAGAGCATTCCGGACCCCCCCCCAACAGTTTTGGTTTTAACCAGGGGGGTCCGGAATCGCTGATAACATTTGCACGCATCTGGATGGCCCAGGGTTGAGCGCTTAAATCAACGGTCAATATTGGATTCCGGACCCCCCCCGTCCGTTCTGCCTTTAATGGAGGGGGGGGGGTCTGGAATGAGTAATAAAAGGTGCGCTAAGATTTGTGGCCAGGAAATAGGCGCGTAGATCAATGGCCCTAAATGGAATTCGGACCCCCCTGGATGATCTGCTTTTAACTGAGGGGGAGGGGGGGGGTCCGGAATGGTAATCTCCCTCTGGCGGGTCCCTTGTTATAGGTGGCATAAATCTATTGGTCCTGAAGTCCCATCACCATCTTCTATCTGACAGACCCCCGTCACTTATGGACGTCACCTTCCACTTATTCCACTTGTTCCCGAGTTAGTCACATCCCATAACTGTTGTCAATCCCCTTCCTCCTTTCACTCATGGCAAGCCCCTTATTACGAATTTTACCTCCAATCCCTAGACATCACATCACCCGTCCGTATCTTTCAGCCACCGTCACCTGCCATCTCAACCCCAAATGACTCGTTGTCCATTTATTACTGGATAACCTATCCGTTATCCAGCTGATCTGACTCCCGCGCCCAACCGACCCCATTTTAAATAAAACTATTGTTATTTCCCCTACTTTCGCTATTCACCGGTCGCACCAGAGAAACTCATCGCTTACTCCTCCGTTACATCCCGTCGCCCTCATCCATAGTTAGTTTCCACACTAACGTCGTGTTTATTGCAGGTACTATTGCAGAGATGGCGCCAAAATCCAAACAAACAGAAGGAGAGGAGAATTCGTTTCTCCCGCCTCCTCTTGACCTGGACAAGATCCCACTGGTCGACAAAGACCGATTAATTGCAGATACCAAATGCGACTTCAATTTCTCAGACCTCCAGTCATGGCTCAGGGAAGTTTTCCTAGACCAGAGTGATGAAATTGGACTCTGGGAGTCCAATTTACCTCTTTACCTTTTTCCCCAGATCCACCATTTTCCCGAGTTCATGGTTAAGTGTCAAGCCCACTATATTCCTGAACAAAGAGTCGTCATCTTCTTATCCGGAGAAATCCTTTTCCTCATCACGCCTGAGTCCATAGACCAGATGATGCAAATCCCTCGAGCCGACTCTGCGTCTCCTTTCAACCTAGAAATCCTTACAGAGTTGTATCAGAAGATGACTTTTCCCCAAAGAGCTCAAATATTTGAGCTTTTCCTTCCCACATCCACTCAATTCCCTTCCACTAATCCCCCTTAAGCGTCGTCCATGTTCTCCACTAAGGGAAACCAAGTCATTTCTTCCCTTTGTGCTTTGTTAGGATATTATTCTGACCAGTGGGTAGATGAGCCCATTCTAGGTTTTCTATCCATTTTCTCCACTGATGAAAAGCCCACCACCCAATTTGATTTCAGTACATTTTTGGCAAACAATTTTCACGAGCAATTCGTGAATTTTGGCACTGAAGGCATGTTCAAATATTCATCAATACTAGCCTACTTGTTCGTCTTTTTCCAGGCCGATAAATTTGCATTCTCCATGCAGAAGATGGATGCTGATGGCAAACCTCAGGCTGTCACAGCATGGACCTCTTTGCTGAAGCACAACTCCACAGAGTATAGCTTCAAGGAATTCATCGATCTGTTCTACCACCCCGTGGTAAGAATGCTAGGGGGCAGGCCCGAGCCTTGAATAAACGATGAAGTTCAGAGAATCCTACACCTCTCAGACATCACAAAGACTGGGGATTGGTACCTGTATCAAAATCATACCGAGATCAGAGTATACGGGTGCGAGTTGGCACCTTATAAGCTGCCCAAGTATTTGTCGATCAGAATCTTTGTTTTAGAGTATATAAGATAGATTATGAATTCAGATGATATTCATTTTGTATCTTTGAAGAAAAAGCAGCAGCTTAGAATCAAGGGGTAGATTGGCTCCCTCATCTGCAACAGTCGTGGCGTCGGGGAAGAAGCAGACCAGATGCTGAGAGAAATGAAGTTCTTCCTAAGATTCCCATGGCATTATGATCCATGTGGGATCATTTCAGAGATGAGGGTGAAGAACAAAAATATCCCTTACGTTCATGTGTCTAGGATTGAAATCGAAACGTTTGCGAATCAGACAGCCTCGGATCCCAACACATTGATTGAAGTGGAACAGCAGGCTCCCCCGACCACTGTGCCACCAACATCCACGCCACAGGTCCCAAAAGAGAAGAGGCTGAGGCAGGATTTATCTCCACCTGTCACTGAGGTATCTTCCGAGGAGTTCTAGCTGCACACTAAGAGGCCTAAGACTTCGTCAGTCCCTGGCCCGACAGTGGAAAAAGAAGCCCCACCTACCACAATGACCAAGTCTGTTATTCCACCCTTCGACTCGAGCCTCTATAAGGACATTACCCCAGCATTACTGAAGAAATCCACAGATTCCCCATTAGACACTCGGCCAGGAAAGACTGCGCCCAAGTTGAGCATCTTCGAGAAGTACGAGTTGATCAAGAAAAAGAATCAGACTCTTACCAGCAGTACTTGCGCTCAATTTTGGAAGAAAACGTCGACCGCGCAACATCGGCTTTTGTCTGCATTCGACACAGAAAAGGGCATAATTCACATGGCCTTCCTCCAAGCACAGGTACCAGATCCCAAGACGATCACCGACTATAAGAGGGCCACCTTCGAATTTCAAACGAAGGACGTGCACCCAGCCGATCAGATGGATCTGCACAAGCAGACTGGAGAAATGGTTTTCTATACGTTGGCGCATGCTTCCGCTTCTGCAGCCAAATTGCAGGTGTCCCTGAACAATGTTCAAACACAACTCAAAATGGAGAAGATTTCATCCTTCTCAAAGGACAATAGGATAAAAACTTTGGAGGAGCTGGTCCTCAAGATCGGCTATGACCCTTCCAACGTCAAAGCAGCGGAGGAAATGATAAAGAAGAAGAATGTGGATATAGAATCCTTGAGGAAACAACTGAAGCTCCCGCCCACAGAGGATTCATAGGTAAAGGAGATAACAGAGAAAGAAGGCAAGAAAGATGAAATGCTAAAGCTGCTCATGGAGCAAAATGCACAGCTCAAAGAGATGGAAGCCGAGATGGAGAAATTATTAAAAGAGAAGGAGCAGTTGAAGCCAATGGAAGTCATTCCATTGAGTGCCATTCCGATTTTAGGAGTGAGCACATCATCAGTGACAGCAGTCCCATCTACAACTCCATTGACATCCCAAGAGAACACAGCAGACCTGGCCAAATCCATGGAAAAGATGAACCTGTAGGAGACAGAGATCATCAGGCTTAAAAGTAAGTTGAGAACCTTAAGGAACTCAAAACTTCCTTCCACACCAGCCTATCCAAGGAAAAGCAGGTAACAAAGCAGGTCAAGCAGGAGTTACAGCAGCTTTGGAAGTAGACAGTGGCAGGCAAGACATTGGTCGAAGTTAAAGAGAGTGTATGGACATATATCACTAAGTCCATGAATGAGATATGGCCAATGATCCAGATCATGTTTGATAAAAATGAATTGGTCCAGAGCAGCAAACAGGCCATAGAGAATATCAGAGTAGAATTGGGGGAGATGCCAACACAGGCGAATGATATCATTAGGTTCCTCAATTCTAAGACCAAAGAAGAGCTAGAAGAGCTAAAGATCGAAGACAAAACAGAGACCATCCTTGAGGTCAAAAGAGTTTTGACTAAGAGAGGATTAATGCTTCAACTGGAAGAAAAGGTTCAGATCATGGACCTGGGGATACAGAGATTCTTCAGCAAGATTGAGGCTCTCCAGAAGAAGGGCCTACCTGGTCTGAAGGTTATTAATGATAAATTGATGACACTTCCAGATTACAAGAAGAGATTGGTTGAGGTGTCTAAGGACAGTTCGAAGTTTGCAGGGATTCAAGCGAGCATCACTGGTAAGTCATTCCTTGATGCCCTCCAATGGGACATCAGCATTCAACATGAGATTCGATACATTTTCCTCACCAAGCCTACATTCGCCAAGTATACAGAAATGGACGAAGTGTATCGAAGACTTCTCAAAGTTAGTGTGCCCAGTCATCTCAGATGGGAGGAACTTTGTGGTCTGATCGATTAGCATATGAGTTTTCCAGGTCCAGTCAGTTGTCCAGTCAGATGAGGTCGTGCAAAGGCTTCGTCAACGGTCTACCCAGAAATCAGCGTGCAGTTGCACCAAGTCATCAAGCAGTTCCTAGATTTAGGAAATTTGTTAATTCAGTTAGACTAAAAATAGATTTAGCACGTCCTGGTCATTAATGACAGGAACGTTTGTAATTTGAGTTATAAATACTTCACCTTTGGAAGTATTGAGGGTTGATGATCTTCACACCCTGACGCTATCAGACTGTAGCATTTTTGAAGAGATCTTCCATTAATAAAAAGGAGGCATTTTTTCAGGATTCTTGCGTGTATTCACTGGTGATGTTTACTATATAAGTTGAATGTTATTCTTTCTTTGTGATCATCTTGTTTTCTAATTCTAATCTTTAAGAGTAACGATAGTTGCAAGATTTATCTCGTATACCCTGTTTCCGACTCGAAATCTTTTAGTGTTTATCTTCTGGTGTTTTCAATTAAGAAATTCTTAACTGCTTCTTAGTTGAAATTATCTTCCTCATCTTTTCTCCTGTCCATCATTTAAGCTACTAAAATATCCAATGAGTATATTATCTCGCCCTGTGGAAATCTTTCTTCACGTTTCTGGTTTGTATTTCATATTTTATTAAAACATAGACCCCATAGCCCAATGGATTTGTAGACTGTCTCAACCAATTTGAAAAAATTCTTTGACAACAAGACCGACCTATTTCTTTACCTAGCCTAATATTTAAAATTGGAAACATAGCTAAATCATATAGAGAGATCCCTCTCTGAAGTTGGAAGGGCTAGATCCCAGCTTCAAAAGTGGTTGGATAAAGTTACCTTTGTAGATTTCTTCTGCTGTCAACCTCTAGGAAATTTACCAAGTGCTAACATAGTGGCGACTCACACTGGGGATAGAACTAAAAATTGATAATTTCACGTTTTCTTTTCCCTAAAAAGAAGTTGTTCCTGGAATATTGCAAATTTGAGAAGAAAGTAATGTTTAGAGGTTGATCAAACTTTGTACATATTATTTTCAGACTCATAAAACTAAAAAGTATATATATAAAAAACCAAAAAGAATTATGGCTCCTAAGAAAGTTTATACTCGATCTCATCCAGACCCAGAGCCTGCGATAGTGACAGATAACCCCGAACAGTTTCTCAGGAAAAAGACCTTAGCCGAAGGCTTAGTGAATCATACTCCCTTGCATAAGTCCCATTCCTTTTCAGGGGAACCCATTGCCTTTCAGAAACCTGACTTTGACACCTTTTCCCAACAAGGCCTGGTTAGAACACTGTCTGATAGTTTTGTGACTGGAGTCATTCTTGACCCAAACTTGTTGCAACCCTGAACCCCTGAAGTTCTGTCTCCCACTGCTAAACAACAAATCACTCCCTCAGTCCTATCCAGTCCTTCCTCGTCCTCTTCTTCAGTCGCTACCTCGTCGATCATCCAGGTTGTCGTCCCACCTCCTCCACCCATCATGGTAGCTCGATATGCTCCCTTGGTGTTGGCGGCGCCTCTACATTCCATGCCACAAGACTATCAAACAAGACTTCCATAGTTCGATGCAACAGAACCTTTGAGTGCACAAGAACACATAGATAAAATGAATGATTATTATGATCTGCATGAAGTAGATGAAGCTGACGTTCAAATGAGATTGTTTGCTCAAAGTTTGACAGGTGATGCTAAAAAATGGTATAAAGGATTGTGTGCCGCCTCGGTCCTTGACCTTACCGCATTCCAAAGGAGTTTTCTGGACAGATGGGAGGTAAAGAAAAACCCTCTCCAAATATTGTTAGAATACGAAAGTATTAAAAGGAATCAAGGTGAGACAGTGCAAGATTACTGCACTCGTTTCAATAACCTGTACAATGCAATCCCAACTGAAATCAAACCTCCACAGGGTTTGGCATTAATAAAATTCCCCAATGGTTTTGACGCTGACATGTCATACCAACTAAGGGAAAGAAATTCTACCACCTTGGAAGACATGCAGAAAAGTGTTATAAGTGTGGGGGCCAATTTGTTGGCAAAAAGGGCATGTCAGAGGTCAGAGAGGAGAGTCACTATTAAAGAAGAACCTTCCACGTCGACCTCAGATTCTAAATTGGATTCTTTGGCCAGAGCAGTGGAAAGAATGATGGAAAGACTTATTGTGTCAGACAGAAATCCTCCGAGATAAAATCCAACAGCTCCTCAGGTTCATAACCCTAACTTTAGGAGAAACCCTCCTCAAATCAGACAGAGAGATCCTAGGGATCAAAGAGAGCAGAGGTGTTAAGCCCTAATATTGGCTCATTACCCCTTAATTGGGGCATATTAGATTAGTAATGCTATTTTATTTACGTCGGCTTTAGGCCATTAGTTGTAATTTATATTAGTAATGTTATTTCAATTATGTCGGCTTTAGGCCATTATTTGTAATTATTCCTCCTAATCTCCTATATATACCAAGGAGACATTTTCATTTTGAAT
>SNQJ01S0007805.1:48171-58676 GCA_010110895.2 Picea sitchensis | reverse complement strand
GACAAAGACCGATTAATTGCAGATACCAAATGCGACTTCGATTTCTCAGACCTCTAGTCATGGCTCAGGGAAGTTTTCCTGGACCAGAGTGATGAAATTGGACTCTGGGAGTCCAATTTACCTCTTTACCTTTTTCCCCAGATCCACCATTTTCCTGAGTTCGCGCTTAAGTGTCAAGCCCACTATATTCCTGAACAAAGAGTCGTCACCTCCTCATCCGGAGAAATCCTTTTCCTCATCACACCTGAGTCCATAGACCAGATGATGCAAATCCCTCGAGCTGACTCTGCATCTCCTTTCAACCTATAAATCCTTACAGAGTTGTATCAGAAGATGACTTTTCCCCAAAGAGCTCAAATATTCGAGCTTTTCCTTCCCACATCCGCTCAATTCCCTTCCACTAATCCCCCTTACGCGTTGTCCATGTTCTCCACTAAGGGAAATCTGGTCATTTCTTCCCTTTGTGCTTTGTTAGGATATTAGTCTGACCAGTGGGTAGATGAGCCCATTCTGGGTTTTCTATCCATTTTCTCCACTGATGAAAAGCCCACCACCCAATTTGATTTCAGTACATTTTTGGCAGACAATATTCATGAGCAGTTTGTGAATTTTGGCACTGAAGGCATGTTCAGATATTCATCAATACTAGCCTACTTGTTCGTCTTTTTCCAGGCCGATAAATTTTCATTCTCCATGCAGAAGATGGATGTCGATGGCAAACCTCAGGCTGTCACAGCATGGACCTCTTTGTTGAAGAACAACTCCACAAAGTATAGCTTCAAGGCGTTCATCGATCTATTCTACCACCCCGTGGTAAGCATGCTAGGGGGCAGACCCAAGCCTCGAATAAACGATGAAGTTCAGAGGATCATGCACCTCTCGGACATCACAAAGACCGGGGATTGGTACCTGTATCAAAATCATACTGAGATCAGAGTATACGGGCGCGAGTTGGCACCTTATAAGCTACCCAAGTATTTATCGGTTAGAATATTTGTTTTAGAGTATATAAGACAGATTATGAATTCAGATGATATTCATTTTGTATCTTTGAAGAAAAAGCAGCAGCTTAGAATCAAGGGGCAGATTGGCTCCTTCATCTACAACAGTGGTGGCGCCGGGGAAGAAGCGGACTGAATGCTAAGAGAAATGAAGTTCTTCCTAAGCTTCCTGTGGCATTATGATCCATGTGGGATCATTTCAGAGATGAGGGTGAAGAACAAAAATATCCCTTGCGTTCATGTTTCTAGGCCTGAAATCGAGAAGTTTGTGAATCAGACAGCCTGGGAGCACAACACATTGATTGAAGTGGAACAGCAAGCTCCCCCGACCACTGTGCCACCAACGTCCACGCCATAGGTCCCAAAAGAGAAGAGGCTGAGGCAGGATTTATCTCCGCCTGTCACTGAGGTATCTTCCGAGGAGTTCCAGCTGCACACTAAGAGGCCTAAGACTTCATCAGTCCCTAGCCCGACAGTGGAAAAAGAAGCCCCACCTACCACAGTGACCAAGTCTGTTATTCCACCCTTCGGCTTGAGCCTCTATAAGGAAATTACCCCAGCATTACCGAAGAAATCCACAGAATCCCCATTGGACACTCAGCCAGGCAAGACTAGGCCCAAGTTGAGCATCTTCGAGAAGTACGAGCTGATCAAGAAAAAGAATCAGACTCTTACCAGCAGTACTTGCACTCAGTTTTGGAAGCAGACGTTGACCGCGTAGCATCGTCTTTTGTCTGCATTCAACACAGAAAAGGGAAGAATGCACATGGCCTTCCTCCAGGCATAGGTACCAGATCAAAAGACGATCACCGACTACAAGAGGGCCACCTTCGAATTTCAGACGAAGGATGTGCACCCAGCCGATCAGATGGATCTGCACAAGCAGACTGGAGAAATGGTTTTCTATACATTGGCGCATGCTTCCGCTTCTGCAGCCAAATTGCAGGTGTCCCTAAACAATGTTCAAACACAACTCAAAATGGAGAAGATTTCATCCTTCGCAAAGGACAATAGGATCAAAACTTTGGAGGAGTTGGTCCTCAAGATCGGCTATGACCCTTCCAACGTCAAAGCAGCGGAGGAAATGATAAAGAAGAAGAATGTGGATATAGAATCCTTGAGGAAACAACTGAAGCTCCCGCCCACAGAGGATTCACAGGCAAAGGAGATAGCAGAGAAAGAAGGCGAGAAAGATGAAATGCTAAAGATGCTCATGGAGAAGAATGCACAACTCAAAGAGATGGAAGCCAAGATGGAGAAATTATTAAAAGAGAAGGATCAGTTGAAGCCAATGGAAGTCATTCCATTGAGTTCCATTCCTATTTCAAGAGTGAGCACATCATCAGTGACAACAGTCCCATCTGCAACTCCATTGACATCCCAAGAGAAGACAACAGACTTGGCCAAATCCATGGAAAAGATGAACCTGCAGGAGACAGAGATCAGCAGGCTTAAAAAGGAAGTTGAGAACCTTCAGGAACTCAAAACTTCCTTCCACACCAGCCTATCCAAGGAAAAGAAGGTAACAGAGCAGCTCAAGCAGGAGTTACAGCAGCTTCGGAAGTAGACAGTGGCAGGCAAGACATTGGTCGAAGTTAAAGAGAGTGTATGGACATATATCACTAAGTCCATGAATGAGATATGGCCAATGATCCAGATCATGTTTGAGCAAAATGAATTGGTCTAGAGGAGAAAACAGGCCATAGAGAATATCAGAGTAGAATTGGGGGAGATGCCAACACAGGTGAATGATATCATCAGGTTCCTCAATTCTAAGACCAAAGAAGAGCTAGAAGAGTTGAAGATCGAGGAAAGAACAGAGACCATCCTTGAGATCAAAAGAGTTTTGACCAAGAGAGGATTAATGCTTCAATTGGAAGAAAAGGTTCAGATCATGGACCTGGGGATACAAATATTCTTCAGCAATATTGAGGCTCTCCAGAAGAAGGGCCTACCTGGTCTGAAGGTTATTAATGATAAACTGATGACACTTCCAGATTACAAGAAGAGATTGGTTGAGGTGTCTAAGGACAGTTCGAAGTTTGCAGGGATTCAAGCGAGCATCACTGGTAAGGCATTCCTTGATGTCCTCTAGTGGGACATCAACATTCAACACGAGATTCAACACATTTTCCTCACCAAGCCTACATTCGCCAAGTATACAGAAATGGACGAAATGTATCGAAGACTTCTCAAAGTCAGTGTGCCCAGTCATCTCAGATGGGAGGAACTCTGCGGTCTAATCGATTAGTAGATGAGTTGTCCAGGTCCAGTCAGTTGTCCAGTCAGATGAGGTCGTGCAAAGGCTTCGTCAACGGTCTACCCAGAAATCAGCGTGCAGTTGCACCAAGTATTTGTTGGTCAGAGAAGCTCAAGAAAGAGTTACAGCAGCTTTGGAAGCAGACAGTGGCAGGAAAGACATTAGTCGAAGTTAAAGAGAGGGTATGGACAGATATCACTAAGTCCATGAATGAGATATGGCAATGATCCAGATCATGTTTGAGAAAAATGAATTGGTCCAGAGGAGAAAACAGGCCATAGATAAGATCAGAGTAGAATTGGGGGAGATGCCAACACAGGCGAATGATATCATTAGGTTCCTCAATTCTAAGACCAGAGAAGAGCTAGAAGAGCTAAAGATCGAAGACAGAACAGAGACCATCCTTGAGGTCAAAAGAGTTTTGACCAAGAGAGGATTAATGCTTCAACTGGAAGAAAAGGTTCAGATCATGGACCTGGGGATACAGAGATTCTTCAGCAAGATTGAGGCTCTCCAAAAGAAGGGCCTACCTGGTCTGAAGGTTATTAATGATAAACCGATGACACTTCCAAATTACAAGAAGAGATTGGTTGAGGTGTCTAAGGACAATTCAAAGTTTGTAGGGATTCAAGCGAGCATCACTGGTAAGGCATTCCTTGATGCCCTCCAGTGGGACATCAGCATTCAACACGAGATTCGATACATTTTCCTCACCAAGCCTACATTCGCCAAGTATACAGAAATGGACGAAGTGTATCGAAGACTTCTCAAAGTCAGTGTGCCCAGTCATCTCAGATGGGAGGAACTTTGTGGTCTGATCGATTAGCAGATGAGTTTTCCAGGTCCAGTCAACTGTCCAGTCAGATGAGGTCGTGCAAAGGCTTCGTCAACGGTCTACCCAGAAATCAGCGTGCAGTTGCACCAAGTCATCAAGCAGTTCCTAGATTTAGGAAATTTGTTAATTCAGTTAGGCTAAAAATAGATTTAGCACGTCCTGGTCATTAATGACAGGAACGTTTGTAATTTGAGTTATAAACACTTCACCTTTGGAAGTATTGAGGGTTGACGATCTTCACACCCTGACGCTATCAAACTGTAGCATTTTTGAAGAGATCTTCCATTAATAAAAAGGAGGCATTTTTTCAGGATTCTTGAGTGTATTCACTGGTGATGTTTACTATATAAGTTGAATGTTATTCTTTCTTTGTGATCATCTTGTTTTCTAATTCTAATCTTTAAGAGTAACGATAGTTGCAGGATTTATCTCGTATACCCTATTTCCGACTCGAAAGATTTTAGTGTTTATCTTCTGGTGTTTTCAATTAAGAAATTCTTAACTGCTTCTTAGTTGAAATTATCTTCCTCATCTTTTCTTCTGTCCATCATTTAAGCTACTAAAATATCCAGTGAGTATATTATCTCTCCCTGTGGAAATCTTTCTTCGCGTTTCTGGTTTGTATTTCATATTTTATTAAAACACAGACCCCATAGCCCAATGGATGTGTAGACTGTCTCAACCAATTGTAAAAAATACTTTGACAACAAGACTGACCTATTTCTTTACCTAGCCTAATATTTAAAATTGGAAACATAGCTAAATCATATAGAGAGATCCCTCTCTGAAGTTGGAAGGGCTAGATCCCAGCTTCAAATGTGGTTGGATAAAGTTACCTTTGTAGATTTCTTCTACTGTCAACCTCTAGGAAATTTACCAAGTGCTAACACCACCCACTCCACCTCACTCCACCTCACCAATCCATGTCTAAAACCCTAAAGTTGTGCCCTCCCTCCTTGAGATCTCATCCTTAGCTTGGGTTTTGATACTTGGAAATGATCAAAGAGGGGTCACTTTTCCTCTCAAGGTATAAATAGAACCCCTCCCTCACTCGTTTCTTCACCATCTCTTGAGGAATGTTATGCTACCATTTTCTTGCCCCATCTCTCTCTCATTCATCATTCTTGCTTTCATTCTATTTTTCTCTTGGAGAGCTTGGAGCAATTAGTTGTTGCAACCTCTCTCTTTGATAATAGAGAAAATATTTGGAGGAAATTGGAGTACAAGATCGTGTCTTGGTGTTCCATTTGCTTATGAGGTGATCTTGTTCTTTGAATATTTTGTGGAATATTGAGTAGTATTTCTTGGTAAATTAGTTTACTTGGATAGGTTAGGCAATAGTGTAGTTTCTGAACTAAATGTATTGGATAGCTAGTGAGATAAATTAGTTTATATCATTTATCTTATGCAATCCATTATCTACTCTTGTCTCACATTGTGTTTGAAATTTGGCGGTTGTTTCAAGGGCTTTGTTGGGATAGTTTCAAGCAAGAAGCTATCATCATAGCCTACTAAAACTTCATAAGATTTTCCATTTCATTTGTTGTTATTATATCATTCAGATTTTGGTTGCTAACACTCTTAGATAGGTCATTTAAACACATAAATTTTCTTATTTTTGTATGCAGAAAATTTATGTTGCAAAACAGAAATTTTCTTAACATTTTTGGGTGTGTTGCAGCATTTCCAGCAAGCAATAGCTTGTTGTTTTTTGCAGGTTCTTGCCAATTCAAGGGTATATGTTGCCCATTTTCAGTGACAACACACTCCAAAGGCCCCCCTTTTGATGTGATAATGAAACCCCTTCTTTTCTCTACCTTTCTAAGCATTGTAAGCAAGCCCAAAGGGGGTCCCTAAGTGGATTTCCTTCTCTTTTATTTTCTGTTGTTGTAAATATAGTTAGTGCCTACATCTTGGGTGAGAGTTTGGCAAATCCACCCCCCAAAATCGTAAGGCTAGGGTGTATATTTAATTTTCTGCAATTGCTTTCATTATTTTGCCCCACTTGTCATTAGGACAAGGTTGTGTGGCTAGGATTGCTTTAGTTTTAGTTTATCTATTCCATTTCCAACCCCCTTTGGCACAAAATAGGAAGGCTTGCCTCCACCTTGTGCCATTGTGAGTGGTTTGTAGCTCTTTCTTTCCATTTCAATTTTTGTTTCACTTATTTCCTACACCTTGGATGTGAAGTTGGCCTAGCCAACCCCCATATAGTATGGCTAGCTTAGTTGTGGATGTCTAATATGCTTATGCTCATGGTTTAAATTATCTAGTAGATCTCAGACAACCAATGCTATTTTAATCCCATGGAGGCATAGGATTAAATCTTGTGCTTTGTTATTTATTTACTTGCAAGCTCTTGTTTCTTAAGCATTTATCTTTCAAGTTTGCAAACAAATATGGGCATGTAAATTGTGTAAAGCAATCTCTTTCATTTCACCATTTCTTTCAAGTTCTCTATGTGCTTCACATGCAATAATATAATAATCTAGAACTTCATTTCTTGTTGTTTTTATGTTTCGGTTTTGGCCCTTTTGACACTTTTTGGGTGAGTAAAACTCACTTTAACACACCTAATTACCTAAAAACACTTAGTCTGTAAGCTTAATAATCAAATAGACTTAATAGGACACCTCTATTGACCCAACTTTTCCATTTAAACAAGGATTAGAAGAAGAAATGGAAGGTGATAGGCCGGGGACGATCTCGTGGTGCTCAATGTCCTTTATGGGAGTATTCTCTTCCATTGGGCTGACCTGTGGAGCTAGGGTAAGCCTTGTTGCCATACTTCTTGAACACCCAACAGTTACTTGGTACAAGCGGGGGGAGTGTTGGGTTGATACTTAGTCAGGAGTCACTATTCACCTAATAACTCTTAATCAACTCCATCCATTTTACAACTTTGGGAAATCTATCTAATTTATCTTGGGTGAACTACATTTACACTTGCAAGCACTCTTTCACTTTTACATTTACATGCAATTTAAATTTATGTTTTGTGGATTAATTATCCAAGTGGTCATATTGGTGTTTCAGAGCACTTTCCCTTTAAAGAATCTTTTATTTAAGTGGTGTTTACATTTGTGGTTTGATCCCTTAAGAAGTTGTGCATCCTCTTGGAGGCATTATCTTGTTGTGTCTTGAGTGAGAGGATGCATTATCTTGTTGTGTCTTGAGTGATCTTGTTTCCATTAAATGTAGTCCAATAGAGTAGTGCATCCCTTTGAGGAGACACTCTATTGTGAGCATGCTAGGCTTGTCATGATCTTGAATGCATCCTTTGAATATCTCTTAATCCCTACACATACAAGCAAGTTGTTAGTTAGTGTTGTGTATCTTGTATCCATTGTATCTTTGTGAGTATAACTTTGTTGTAATCTTAGGTATTCTTTATTATAGCTTTGCATCTAGTTTGTATTTAGTCTTGTTGTAACATTTGTAATCTTTGTAAATCTTGTGTAATCAACCTGCCTTCATTTTAGTTGACCCCTTGCTCAATATTAGGCACTAGTCTTAGTTGTCCTAGGAAAAGGTTTGATTGTCATCTTATATTATTGCACATTGCATTTTTTCTTTACATCATCAGCTATATTTTCCCCAAACCTTCTAACTAATAAAAACCAACTCCTAGAACTTAACGTTAATCTCATCTAGAAACTAGGGTCCACCCCCCTTGGCTTCCCTAGGAGTAAGCCTAGACGGAAGAGGTTCAAGTCAAAGTGACAGCGTGGGCATTGAACCTAGGCATTGTGCCTCCAAGGACACACTAAGTGAGCATGATTTAGCTTATGTTTGCAAGTGTGTATAAGGATGGAAATAGGTAGAATACAAGAGTACTAAATATTTACATGAGCCATGATAAACCCCCGATAGCCAATGACAGATGCACTAGTTCGAGGCCAAAAAAATATCGAAGAGTTAAATCACTGAAAGTTTTTGTGTTGACACATCTCCGATCGCAGATCCCTGATGCACTTTTGGCATCAAGAAATTTTAGAGAGAGTTAATATGGGAGCACTTGGGTAAGATTATCGTCGATCACCGATCCTTGATACTTTTCAACGTCCGCAGGGTAGAATCTGTTGTTAGAATGTTTAGCTTAAGAAAATTCATGATTCTGAATAACACGGGTAAACGAAGACACCTGTCTCGAGTTCCACGTGTCTTTGTCACATAGGGGTGTCGTACGGTCTTGTTTCATCCCGAGTCATCTTAAGGTTCCCTATTTCCTAGTCACACCTCTGCATCTTCCTTTCCACATCATATATGTATGACAAGATCGTTCAGTGTCGAAGATTTTGCAAGGAGATATCAACGAAAAGTGTTTAAATAAAAACCCCGACCCCTGACCCACCAACTGGACTAGCAAAACGATGGGATGCTTTTAGAACGAGATATGATTAGATTATGTCATTTAATAGGCCAGTTAATGCTTCACACCGCATACATTACTAATCTGTGCATCGATTGAACGATAAGAATTTTAAATAATCGATAGGCCACTTTATAGCCCACGCCGGCGCCATCGACATACGATTGAATTTAATTTTAAACGTAATGAGGATATGGAGGCAGATTCTGTAGACCCACACTCATATCTCGAATTGAATGGATGATGCGACAAGGTAAGCTCATCCCTATTTAAATCACTAAAACAACTTCGAACACTTTCATTCTGCACATAGGTCTAAATTCTAGAGCATCCGAAGAAGAAAAAAAATCGTCTCGAGAATATGTTGATCCTCAAATTATCAAAACCAAGTTAAACAAGAAACAAAGGCATGTGTTAAATTTTATTAATTCAAAGGTCGTGATTTGTTATATATGCATCTAATTTCTTTCACAGTCTCTAACTATTTTCTAGTTGTAGGGAAAATGCCTCCAAGAAATCCAACGACTAGACGCTCTTCGAGAGAACCTAAGCTAAAGGAACTGGAAGCAGGTGAAGGTTCTTCTCCTGGTACTACGAAGAAGTTGGAGTATGCTCCCAGGGCATAGCCCGTCATTAAAACCTCAACAAAGAAATATTTTATTCAACCTTCATTCTTCGACGATACAAAAGAAAAAACTGGATCCAAGGTAATTATCCCACAGTGGGGAGACCTCTTCAACAGAATCAGTTGTGATAAGTACCCGGAGTATATCCCACACAATGACCTGGATGTAAGGGTGCTCGAAGACCAAGTGTTCCCAAATATCTGAAGGTCATCCTTACACATGGTAGCCTATAGAACTCTGGTTTTCCCATGCATTGAGGTTTTGAAGTGGTTAATTGATCATACACGTGCGCAAAAATGCCTAATCAATGATGAGAATGGAGGGTGTGTCGGATTTTTACTCCCAACAAAAGTCCAGAAGTACTACAAGCTCAGAGACCCAGAGGAGTGGATGAACACAGACTTTGTGGTGAATTTCTACGAATTCCACGACACCAGTTGGTTAATGGCCTCATGGTAGAAGGAGGACAAGAACTTTACAAACCGGAGCAATGGCTAGTATGGGATAGTTAACTTTAGGGAGCCATACATCTACTTGATGGCTCTCATCTATCGACTATATGGAGAAAAGGACTTCTCAAATTTTTTGGAAGCATGGATTCCCCTGTCATACACTGTGGCGATCTTCGGGAGAATATTCAACTTGGGAGAAATAATTTTGAGGCAATTGAGCATCTGTGTACAACAGGCTTATATGCCAAAGGAAGGGGAAGCACCCGCTTTCCACACATCCTCATACTTACTCGATGTTATATGTGCAATAAATGTCTTCGTCAACATGAATTTAAGCTAGCACATTGCAGAGATGCATGTTCATGTTTACTTCAACATACTATTGGAGAATATGTACAAAGCATCCTACACCCTTATTTGCGATGAATTCATTACCTGAATTTATTTTATTGTATTTGAAAAGGAATTCCCAAGACTGTCCACAACAGCCAAGAAAATGATAGCGAAGGTAGCCCACTAGTACCTAGACGAACACACAACCTATATCAAGGTGTTAGGGGCCACTGGAGCACCGCATCTAATCTCTGCTCACATTCCAGACCAGCTCATTGTGGAAGAAATCTGCTATCAGACTATCCTGTAGGGCTATAACGCCACACTAGTCAAGGACAAGAAGAGAGCATTCATACCCTATGAATTCCATGTGGAGTTTTATCTAGTGAAGGACAATGCTCAAGCCAAAAAAGAAGGGTTGAGTCAGCTTGAATTCAGGTTCCCGACAGGACGATTTCACAAGCACGATCCTAAGGGCCTAGTCTGTTAAGCCCTAATATTGGCTCATTACCCCTTAATTGTGGCATATTATATTAGTAATGTTATTTTATTTATGTCGTCTTTAGGCCATTAGTTGTAATTATACCTCCTAGTCTCCTATATATACCAAGGAGACATTTTCATTT
>SNQJ01S0007805.1:16123-48121 GCA_010110895.2 Picea sitchensis | reverse complement strand
GACATTTTCATTTTGAATCATCTTGTACTTGAACATTTAAGTGGGGTAAAAGGAGGTTGCCCCCTCGAAGAGGCTTATTATCTGAAATTATCTCTTTTTCAAGGCATTGAGTACTTTTTCTGAGATTTTTCTATGCTATATTGGTATTTGGTTCTTAACATAGTCCTTCAACATGATTCACAAGTTTCATCCTGTTGGCCATATGCGCACGACAAGTTTGAGGATGATATTTTCATAGAAAGCGCTACGGACTGTGAGGAGGTAGTATAGAGGAAAGCCAACCCGATCATGACCAAGTTCAAGGATATGAGAATGGATGAACAGTGGAGACAATAGATCAGTCGGATCAAGAGGATCTCATAGTTAGGGGAGAAATCAGAGCAGCAGAGACCACAGAAGCACAAAGGAGAGGATTACTCTTACTAGAAGAAGCACAAAGAATCATTGATCAGTTACAAAATGATCATGATCTCATAGATATGAATAGGATCCCCGTGGATGACCCAATCGCAAGCAAAGGAGAGCCAAGTGGCTTGGAGAAAATACAATTTGAAGAAATCATCAATCCAAAAAACCCTAGTGCTCCATCACCATGGATCAGATGACCGAGGTAAATTTCAACCCAGCCTGAGATATCAAGGGTAGCAGGTACGACAGGTGTACCAAACCCCTTGTTTGAATTAATAACCATCTATGATGATGAGGAGATTTTAGAGGTTTCCATGGTGACTCCAGTACCAATTACAGAGGAAAAGGAACCTGAGAAAGCATATACCCCAAGTCTCGATGCTCCAGTTCAAAACCTTCCACAGAGCGACCATGAGGTTGAAAGTGTCTTAGACATTGAGTTGCTCGAATTTACGGGGACCCCAATGGACAACTCGAGGGATGAGCTAGGATCAAGTGGTCAGAAAGAGGAAGTTCCACAGCAAGAAATTGACACCTCAAAAACCGATTACCAAGTAAGTACCAGACCTAGCCCTGGCTCTTCAATTTCGGTCGATACCTCACCAGTCAATGAACAACAAACATAGGTCAACCCATCGGAACATATAGAATAAGTTCATGAACTAATCCCAGAACATATGCATACAGTCGGGAGCCTGGGAGATACTCTAACCTGGGGGGAACAAAAAATCCCTGAGCCTGTTGATGAGGTCTCCGACATACAAGAAATCGCCTATGACAGGAAGAGGAAAGCCATCTTGAAGAGAATCACTAAGAAGAGAAGGCTCATGTTATATAGCTCGAATCTCATCACTACGGAGGAGAATATTCTCAACACAGAACACGCCAAGACATTAGATCTTATTGACGTGGGGATGGATATCACAGATGACACCTTGGATAGAGAAAGGAGAGATGAGAAGGAGTTGACCGATGCACTTAAGGAGTTGGAGCATCTGCACCATTTGGAAAAATACTATCAAGACTCCACGCAGGCCACAGTGTTTTTGAGAAGTGAATTCCAGGATGCTTATGCCAAGTTCACAAATGAACGACACCTTTTTACTGCAGGTATAGCCGATTTTCAGGAAGATGCCCTTATGGAACTAGAAACCTGCAAAGACGTGGAAAGGTGGTATGAGAAAGCATACGAGGCGGAAGAAAGGATCGATTACATCAGCGTAGTACAAAAGGGTTGATACGCCAAAGAGCACGGTATTTGGTTGCTAAGGGATAGAAACATCGATCAGATCAGGAAACCAGCTGAATACTGGGTAAAAATGGCTCAGGAACCTCGGTGAGAGATACAGAAAAAGTGGGATGAGTGCGAAAAGGGATGGGAAAATATTAATCAGGAGATGAAAGGCATCGGCCTACCAAAATTAGGCTCACCCAAAGACTTTATCGACCTGCATAACATAGTCAAGCAACATGAAGAACAAGACTCGGCGTGGACAGCAGGGATCACAAAGGTGGCGAGCATGGCACCAAGTCAAGTAAATCAATTCATGAAGTATCTGATTAAATCTCGAGCAGTTCTACAGTGGTTGAATATTAAAATAATCAAGTATAGAGAATGATCAATAGAAGTGAAAGAAATTCTTTCAGCCCCGACGGACCAGCACAAGTTCCTGTATGCCAACACATGTGAGGAACTCTTTGTCAAATGGGAGGAATGTGAGAAGAGTCATCCACTTCAGTAAAACCATTAGATGATTCTCAAAGAACAGAGAGATTAAAGTTCTACGTGGTGATATTTTGTTTGACTTAACTTTCACTTGTAGTAGCTATTTTTAGTCGGATTTTCATTATAAATAAGAAGATTGACCTTTTAGCAAAGGTCAATGGTTTTGGAAAGACCCTCATTTTGGGAATTGTAAAGAACTATTTCTGAACTACCTTAATTGAGAAGTCATGTTTAGGACTGGAGACAAAATATTTTTTTTATCAAAGGCATTATATGATTGGATTGGAGAGGAATTACTTCCAACTTCATTTCAGTAATTGATGTTATAACAAGTAAGAGTCTCTGAATCTATTGATAAGTTATTTGTTTCAATATTTTTTGTAGTTCTTGTTCTTAATGATGAAAAGAAAATCATTGTGCTAATGTGTGATTAATGATTAGAGCTCAGGGAACTATTTCTCTTTCCATCATCTTATTACATGAGTATTTTCTTTACAATAATAGTATCTCAATCAATAATTGAAATACTAGCAATTTAATGCATTAATACTAGGCTTGTAACAGGTGTATTGACGATTAAAATTGCAACGAAGTTTTTTCCTGCAAAGTGTTTCTAAAGCCTATTATTATAATGCTAAATAATACTAGTAGGTGGGACCCCCTTGTAGATTGGACATTGGTTCTAGTGCTCATTTGATATCATGCTATTATTCGACACTGCTTGCATGGTGATGAGATCTTGTTTTTATTGGCTATGGATTGGGCTTACGAAGCATTGGTTCTTTATGTTAGTACGGACTATGTCATCCTTACTGTCATTGCAATCTATTATTGGATCTATCGCTAGGAGACCTGCACAATAAACATGTTAGCAATAAAATATACAAGAGATGAAAAGAAATGTAACAAATGCAAATGTAAGAATTCAAACTATGCTATATACTATACTACATGCATCGATTTCAAATGGATTGTTGTTATCCTAGATATTAAGTTAATGGCTATGCGATTTTATTTGAGATATATAGTCGATATGCATGGTGATTATGCTATGGTACAATTTTATGTGGATCGCTCTATTGGTAATATTTCGATACATGGTTTATTGGATCATATAGTTGATATGTGATATGGTCAAGTTGGAATGGAAGGAATGATGTGGGTGGCACGTTTGACAAGTAATAGATGTAATTTTCAATGCATGSTTTAAATGAATTGTTGGTAGATTAATGGTTGGCATGTACTATTGAAATTAATTGAATGTGGGTGGAGGTGATGTGCATTTACTACACTGCACGTCACCCTACTTCCGTTGGCCGCCACCCTAGTCGAGCTATTGTTCAATCTTTTTGTTGTGGTTATGCTCCGATGTCTTAGCAGAGAGGAATCGCTCGGCCAACTCGCATTTTAAGGTGTTCGATTACAGGTATCTCTTTTTTTTGGCCATTCATGAATCTGCTTTGGTTATGAAATGATTTTGGCTCAGGTGTATTGGTTTTTTCTTTCTTGAAGTATTTCAACTGTGTAAAAATTTTGATTTTGGAATGAAGCGTTGATGGTTCTTTTTGCAATAATCTTGAATTCATATTTGTCATCCTGGGCGTTAGCAGCTAAAGGGGCTCTCTGTGATCTTTTTTGGTTTAGTTGGAGGGGTTTTGTTGGTTTTGGTTGGTTGGCTATCCTCACGCGTTCGCATCACTATATTTGGTCTCTGGCTTTTGCTTTAATGGTTGGAGGCACTCTGCGTCATTGTGTTTGTTTACTTGGGCATTGGTTGATTTCACCACTAAAGGTCACAAAATGAGTTTTCCTGTTCTTACTCGGCCCTGTCTTCACCTCAATGTTGTGGTTGTTTGACCAGAGAGCCACGAGGGTTACACCCTACGTGCATTAAGTAACATTACCGACTGAGTTGGAGCCTCGCTCCTCTGTTATAGCCCTCCTATCACAGGATTTGTTATTTGTCCACAAATAAGTTGTAGTTCTCTCTGTGTATGTACCGTTGGTCTCAGAGGTTTTTTACCATTGAAGGGAGTTGGCTCTATCTTTTTTTGTGTTGGTCACAGTGCAAACCCTTAACTCCATAGTTCTGAGAGTTGATATAGAACACTAGCATGGCTTGTCGGGTTTACTGCTTGGTTATTGTTGAATGGTTGAGTATTGTTGACAAAAAATGGGGTACAAACTCGTCTAGTTGGTCATATGACGATCGTTTTAGTTTGATATCTAGTCATTGCCGGTGTATTAAAATGAATAACCTTGCATTGTTAATTGGGTAGTCCAGATATACAGTCGATTTCCTTATGTTCGATAATCCAGTATTGTTTTATCTGAGAATATCACAACCTCCCTCCATGTCGATGCGTTGGTATGCGTGGTTTCCACGACATTTTTGGTTGATTGGTTGATACACAGTCATGGTATTTTTGCACTAAGGTTATTTGGATTTTTGGCTTGGCATTGATTACAATTTATTAACATTGCTCATGCATAATGCGTTTGTGTGTGTGGTGTTTCTACACAATGAATAAATGGTCATTGTAACTGTTAGTTTCTTTTGGGCTGAATGGTTATTTCAACCAGGATGACTGTAGAAAAATCCATCCATTGTATGAGTTATGATTATTTGATTTCATAAGCCCAAGTTTTACATGCATGGTTGGTTGCAATTTGATCAATTTGAAGCAATATTGTGTTAGGTTGAAAGCTTGGCACGATGCATTAAGTTAACAATGTGACTGTGTAATTAGAATTTTAAAATGGGAATGTCACGTCATTTTTTTTGGGTGGTTGTGCACTGTGTATAATATGGATTGTTTGGGTTCCACACTCAGAGATAGTCACAGAGTTTTAAGCACGACTTTGTTGCAATTCGATTTTGTTTTTATGAAGACAAGCATATTGTTGATACCTCTTCGTGTTGGATGGGCCCAACATGTTAGGGTCACATTGAAGTTTGGCTTGTATAGTGACAGATTTACACTTGCATGATTCAATTATTCTATGCATAGCATGTTTGGAATGGTGGTTGTTGTCTATCTGCTTAAATAACGATCCGGGTTTTTGCAATTTTAATATGGATTGTTGGGTTGATTTCCATGTTGCATGTTTAAGGAATGTCATGCATTTTAAATGATGAGCCTTATTGCAGGGACAGTATAACTTCATTACAATTTTGAAACATGACTTTGGGCGCATTTGATGGTTGAAAAAGAGTGTGGGAAGTGGTTGTTTTTTATGATTAACAAAGTGGAAATGATTACTATTACACATTTGATAATTGTCATAAATAAGAGGAACGAAACCCCTTATATATTGTGGAATGCATGATGTCTTGTTGATGGCACTGTGTTAGATTTTTTATTCTAAGCGGTGAACTAGCTAATACACAGTGATTGTTATGATCATTTGGTTGGTGAATCTCCTTCTAACTGAATGAATATATGGATTACTTGATTAATTTTGTGAACAGTACCTGCTCTCATTCCCCACCATTATTTCTCTTTTCGCTAATTACAACCCCATCGCCTTCCCACATTCATTTTTTACTCCCTGTTCTAAAATTGATTATAGTTAAGAAAAATTATGTGTGAAACAATTGGCAGTAGTAGTGTCTTGGTGAATTACAGTGATGTTTCCTTTGGTTCGTAGTTTATTGTTGTTGTCTTTGAGCGGTAATCATATTTTTTTCCCCTTCATCATATCATGTTTCGCTCAATACAAACCCCTCACATATCCCAGGACCCTTTATTCACCCCCTGCTCATTGATAAATAGTAAAACAATTCGTATGGATTGGATTTCATGAGTTTGATACATTACTGAGCCAAATCTATTTCATATTTTTAAGAGTTATCATGTATGGTTATTTAAAAGATTATTTGCTAATCAATCACGCATACAGGGATGAGATATTCAAATAAAAGGCTGAAAACTGAGGCCTACTACGCCTCTGTCAAAGAGAAGGCTGCTACTGCCTCTTCCGCATCTTCAGATAATTCTGGTAAATTCGTGTCCTCCCACTTGCATTGGAAGGAAGATTGTCCTCATATGATCAACAAGATGAGGCTTGAAGATTCCACATAGCCTAAGGCAGGTTCAGAAGGACTAAAAGATGATAGCATCAGCACGGGAAATAATGCCTCATAAACCGGGAAATATGGATTTTAAATTTTTGTTTATTATTGTTGATGACAGTTGACTTTAGATTTTCGTATAGCATGCTTTTTGGATATGTTGGTAATATATTTTGGAAATAATTTCAAACATTATTGAGATAAATTGCTAAATGTTAATATGATGATGGGAGTCACAAGGAGGTGTGTGTTTTCTTAATTGACTAGTATGTTACGATTGTTAAGAACAAATGGGAGTCACAAGGGGTCCCACCTACTAGTTATTATTTAATTATAACCATTAGTATGATTATTACTTTTCCCCCTAACGAAAAGTTAGTTGAGTCTTTTAATTAACTTAACTAATGAGTTGGTTCAACTACTTCAACCAATTCTAATTTGTTTAAAATCAAAAGGAAAGGGAGGAACATGAGGAGGATAGAAGCAGAAGCATACTAAGGTTTGTTATTTGAGTTTATGTTGAGATAGTTCAGTTTTCATTAATTCATATATTCATCACAAGCCTAATTCTCTTTTATGATAGCAAGGTCTTATTGTAGACAACAATATTCAGGGTTGAATCACATCATTCAGACACTTGTTTTTTAGAGGTGTTGATCTATATTTGATAGTTTGTGTAGACTTGTCTGTACACTTCATTGATGGTGTGTTAATGAAGAGGACGCTCACGTTGGTCCAAAACCGATTGTGGTTGTAGCCAAATGGAGCCTTCTTCATCCAACTCAAGAAGGTTGGTTTGAGTTTTTCACTTAGTTCCAATCACCTTCTTTAAGCAGGAAACATGAAAAACATGATGGAGCTTAGAATGAATGGGAAAAGCTAAATGATAGGCCACTTGTCCCACACGCTTGAGAACAGTATAAAGACCATAAAATTTGGGTGCCAGTTTCTGAAAATGGTTAGTCTTGAGGAAATTTTTCTTATAAGGTTGCAATGGAAGAAAGACTTGATCTCCTTCTGCATATTAGCGTTCGGAGTGACCTTGGTCTGCCTATTGCTTCATGCGATTCTAGGCCATGATAAAAATTCTCTTTGAGGGTACATAGAATAGCCTCTCAAACTATAAGTGTTTGGTCAATTGCCTAGACCTTCTAGACACCTGGAAAGTATGAGAGAACTAAAGGTGGTTTTTTTCCATATACTTCTTCAAAAGGATTCATGCGGGTAGTTGTATGGTAAGAAGTGTTGTACCACCATTCAGCTAGTGGTAACCATTGAGCCCATTAATTTTTATGTTATGATGCAAAACACCTCAAATATGTTTCCAAACACTTGTTCACAAATTCAGTTTAACCATCATTTTGGGGATGATAAGTTGTGTTGAGATGCAATTGGGTGCCTTGTATCTTGAATAGTTCTTGCCAAAAATTGTTGGTGAAATTGGGGTCACAATAAGAAACAATAGAATGAGGCATTCCATGAAGCTTGAAGGCCTGATCCATGAAAATTTGAGTCACAGTGGAGGTTGTAAATGGGTGTTGAAGAGCACAGAAATGAGCATACTTGGAAAGACGATCAACTACCACCATGATGACTGATTTATTTTTCGATTTAGGTAAGCCTACAATAAAATCCATATAGATATCCCTCCAAATAGTCGGTGGAATCAGAAGCGGTTGTAGTGTGTCAGGAGATTTGATTCTTTCTCCCTTGTTGTGTTGAAAAACATCACATTCTACCACAAAATTGTGAACTTCATGTTTCATACCATCCCAGAAAAAAGAAAGTTTGACCCGATCATAGGTTTTGGTAAACCTTGAGTGCCCAGCTGTGGGTGTAGCATGAAGCTCAGAAAGTACCATGGATTTAATTTTTCACTGTTTACATAAATACAAATGGCCTTTGTATCGAATCTCATCATTGTGCCAATAGTACCCTAGGGAAATGAGAGAATTGGCCTGCAATTTTTGTATCAAATGAAAACTTTTTGGATCGTGTAGCCATTCCTTGTGAACAGCTTGGAGCTAATCTGGTACAATGAAGGAGAGGGAAAAAAGGGACCCTTCATCTTCATATTTTCTGGAAAGTGCATCAACAACCACATTGTCTTTACCTTTCTCATAAATGATCTCATAATCATATCCAAAGAGATTAGTCACCCATTTTTGCTTCTCTAGGGAGGAAACGTATTGTTCCATAAAATACTTGAGGCTTTGATGATTTTTCTTAATTTGGAAGCGTTTCCCCAATAGATAAGGGTGCAAAATATCCATTTCATGTAGAATAGCCAACATTTCCTTTTCATAGATTGATTTTCCCAAATTTTGCTCGGACAGTTGTTTGTTGGTAAAGGCCAAAGCTCGACTCTCTTGCATAAGGACCACTCCAACTCCTTTCTCGGAAGCATCATATTTCAGGACAAAGGTCTTTGTGAAATCAGGAAGGGCCAGGACTAGAGTGGTGCACATGGTCATCTTCAAGGTTTCAAAGGCATGAGCATCTGCGGGAGTCCAAGTGAAATAATTCTTTTTAAGGAGAGCAGTGAGAAGGGTCGCAATCTTTCCATAATTCTTAACAAACTTGTGATAATAACCTGTTAAACCTAGAAATACACGCAATATTTTGAGAGTATTTGGGTGAGGCCAATCCTTCATAACTTCAATGTTTTTAGGATCCACCTTGACATTGGCCTTGCCAACAAGATGACCCAAGTACTTGACTTCTGAGGTGCCAAAAACACATTTAGATTGTTTGAGGAAAAGTTGGTGTTGAGAGAGTAGATGGAGAACTCGATCCACATGAGCAAGATGGGTTGTCTAGGTTTTACTATAGATGAGGATATCATAAAAAAAAACTAAGACAAAATGACAAAGAAAAGGATGGAAGATATGATTCATGAGGTTTTGGAAAGTGGGCGAAGCATTACACAAGCCAAAGGGCATGACCAAAAAATCATAGTGTCCCTCATGAGTTCAAAATACAATCTTAGGAATGTCTACCTCGTTCATATGTATCTGGTGGTAACCAGAATGAAGATCAAGTTTAGTAAAGAATTGGGCACCACTCAATTCATCCAAGAGGTCATCAATGACAGGAATGGGAAATTTGTCTTTAATGGTGATTTTGTTGAGGGTGTGGAAGTTAGGACACATGCACCAAGAACCTTCTTTCTTAAGGACGATGACCACAGGAGAAGAGTATGGGGCTCATACTAGGACAGATAAATCCTGCATTGAGCAATTCTTGAACAATTTTCTCTGTTTCATTTTTTTAGGAAAAGGGATGATGATAGGGACAGATATTGGTAGAAAGGTTGTCAATGACAAGGGGAATGGAATGATCATGAACACCATGGGAAGGAGGGATTCCCTAGGGATTTGAAAAAACAACTTGATGTTTAAAGAGGATGGATTGGAGGCCCTATGGCATAGAGGGTGTCTCAATGGATTGAATGGCATGGAGTTGTGCAATAATTCCATAATGATATTTTTTGAGCAGCTTTTCCATGCGATGGGAATTAATGATCTTTGGGGAACCGATGGTGATGCCTTGGAACTTATATTTTTGGCCCTCATGGTCGAATTGCATGGTTAAGTCCTTAAAATCCATGAGAATGGGACCCAAAGTCCTTAGCTATTTTGTACCCAACACAATGTCAGAACCGCCCATGTTGATAGAAAATATATGATATTTCATGTGGTACTGACCAATTTGGAGATGCACATTTTCACAACGCCCGCCACATTTCATGGACCTGTCATAGGCAATCATGATTTGAAATTTATTGACAGCACGTATATAGCAATTATTTTCTTGGGCAATGCAGTGATGAATAAAATTATGGGTACTTACACTATCAACAAGAATGATGAACTTCCTATGGCTAATGTAACCAATTATCTTGAGGGTTTGGGGAGCAGAGAAGCCAGTGAGCCCATTGAGAAAAATGATTGGTTTGACTTCGGGAGGCTCGGAGGGAGGGGTTAGGTTAGTGGGTTCAAGTGACGCTGCCATAAGGGGAGCCTCAACATCGTCTTATGAAACATCCTCTGAGATGGTCGTAAAAAACTTTTTTCCTTACACTTGTGCCCAGGAAAATATTTGTCATCACAAATATAAAAAAGGCCTTTGAGTTGGCGTTCAATCGTTTCTGCCTTGGTCAATTTTTGGATCTTTAATGGACTAGAAGGAGGAGTGGGAGTGACTGGTTTAGTGCGAGGAATAAAGGAGAGTTTTTGGTTTTGAAAAGAGACAACCTATTATGCTTCCTTATCTCTTTTAGTAGTGTCCACCCAACTCTGAGGCCAAGCCATAAAAACATGGGCATGAATCTCATCCTTGAGCCCACCGATAAAACATTCTCGGAAAAAAGCATCAGACATGCCCTCTGTACGGAAATCCAATTGCTCAAAAGCGGCTATAAAGACTTCCATTGTGCCATATTGTTTCAAATTTTTCAAACGGCCTAAATGGTTGTGTTAGTGTCAAAGCATTCATAAAGCTATGACACAAATTGTGTCCAAGCCACATACCCTTGGCATGCATTTTTTCTCCATTTCCACCATTGCCAACGTTCTTGGTCTAAATGGAGAACACCATACCGGAGTTTGGCCAACTCATATGTAATGCCATACAAAGAGAAATAATGTTCCATTTGAGTTACTCAACTAGTGGGATCTGAGTCATCAAATTTGGTCACATCCACACGCGGAAGGTGTAGGTCACGCTGAAAGTGATGGGGATGAAAATTCATGGAATGAGAGGAAGTTTCACCTTCGGGTTGCAAAGGTGGGTCAGATTAGGGAAGATCTGCAGGGATATGCAGCTTGGCGCATATCATCATAGTGAAGGAATAAAACTGGGTATTGAAGGATTCAAGTTGGGTAGCAAGGTCATGTTTGATGTCCTCCATTTTGGCATTGATGGAGGAATGCATTTTTTCTCCATTTCCACCATTGCCAACGTTCTTGGTCTAAATGGAGAACACCATACCGGAGTTTGGCCAACTCATATGTAATGCCATACAAAGAGAAATAATGTTCCATTTGAGTTACTCAACTAGTGGGATCTGAGCCATCAAATTTGGTCACATCCACACGCGGAAGGTGTAGGTCACGCTGAAAGTGATGGGGATGAAAATTCATGGAATGAGAGGAAGTTTCACCTTCGGGTTGCAAAGGTGGATCAGATTAGGGAAGATCTGCAGGGATATGCAGCTTGGCGCATATCATCATAGTGAAGGAATAAAACTGGGTATTGAAGGATTCAAGTTGGGTAGCAAGGTCATGTTTGATGTCCTCCATTTTGGCATTGATGGAGGAATGCATGTTTTTATTGATGGTTGCAACATTGGCACTAATTTTTCTCATTTATTGTTGGGTTTCTATGAAATTAGAGTACAAGGAATTGAAGCGAGCTTCCAAGTCTTGGCTACAGGTGTGGGCCATGATGAAGAGGGAAAGCAACAAGGGGCGGGTGGGATCACACAGAAAATGGGTTATGGGTGAAGTGTATCACAACGATAAGGGCGATGAGGGGAATCCAATGGGGAAAAGCCCAAATAAGGGTTTTGGAAGGGGGTCGGGTCCACGAGAAAAAAAAAATTGCTAAAAAATGATAGGTATGACTGTGATAAGGGGAAAGAGGGGAGTCCAATGGGTTAGGTGTCAAATAATGGTGTCAATAGGATCCATAATTTTTTATTTATTTATTTCTATTACTCCTGCGGAGTTATACTCCGATCTGAAGAATACTGCAATAACGAAATTCCCAAATGCTTAACAGGAAGAAAGGTGTAGTAATTTTGCAACATGAATGCAGGAGACACATTTACACAGCGATAGATCTTGTTTGTTCTATTTTTGTTTCCATCCCAAGGTTTAAGGTATTCAAGGGTTCTACAAACAATGGTTTTCCTTGTGTTATAACTCTATGATATACGTGTGGGGTCCAATAGTAGTACTTGACCCAATATCTCATGGCACCAACTAAGGAGGCTAGATTGTTCCCTTAGACGTACTACCCGACTACCCAGGTACTAGAGAGTATCTTCTTGAGTGTTGTTCTCGATGGAACTATAGCATTCAAGTGGCCGATCGTTTAACTATGAAGGGTTTCAGGAGATCTAGGTCGATCCGTATACAGGTTTTTTCTTATGCACTACCACTCGAAGGTGTATCAACAGGGGCTACAAGGGTGGCCAACAGATGTGTGATTAAGTACCACTTGTATTTCTTGCATATATGAATCTTCGACCGTGGGTTTATGCATGTAAAGACAAATATTTGTAGCTTTAAGACGTCGGAATACGTATCTACCCTGAAAAAAATTTATCCCACAATTTTCTGCTGAGGAAAGTGCTCTGATACCACTTGTAATATTCCAGATATAAAATAGTATGTAGAATAGAAATAAGTAGCTAGAAATGGCAGATAAACAATGATATAACCAGAACAACACCACAATAATACCAGAAAGAGCACTTTGATTACTGAGAGTAATGTTCACTTGCCTCTTCAAGGGGGAAACCTCCAAAAGAGTAGAGCTCTATTACAATAATATCCAAGACAAAACTTCTCATACCCTCTACTCCTATTTATACTAAATATGCCTATCCAAAAGAACAATCTAGAGAAATATCCTTCTAGAAGCGGAAGCTTCCATTAGTTCTTCTTACATTTGATTTATTCTTCCTTATTTCTAGGCCTTATTAATATTGGCCTTTATTACATGGAAATATATTATTCTACCTATGTGAGGGGTTAGGTCCTTAACACACACTGGAGAAAAATGACTTCGAACTATGCATAAAAAAGGGTATGGTTGAATATTTCCCTAAATGTAATTTATAAGTCAACTTTTGTGAAAATTGTGTATATGGAAGACAAAGTCGGGTGAGATTACCATCTGGAGCGACAAGGGGAAAGGGAATTCTAGAATTGATTCATAGTGATGTGTTTGGCCCTGTTTCAATGGCTTCACTTGGTGGATCCCTATATTATGTCTCCTTCATAGATACTTTTTCCAGGAATACATAGATATATTGTTGATTAATTGGGTTGGTGGTCATTGATGTCAACCCTTGAAGAAAGTTTGGTAGTGAATTTTGGTAGCACAAAGGTTTGGGTAATGGAACCAAGTTTGTTTTATGGATAATGGTATGAGTTTTGATATATTTGCAAATACAACTATTCTAGATGGATATTACATGTCATGCCATTTCTGGTGGTATGTGGAGCGTCACATAACTCCTCACGGTTAGAGAGTTATGGCCATGTGAAGTTGGAGAACCCTCATGAGTCATCTAGAAGCCCCAAAAGGTCAAAGTAGTCAAAATGGTTGCAAAGAAGAAATTATTTAAATAATAAAGTGAAGTGATGATAAGTCAAAGTGTATATAAAAGAATTTATTTAAATAATAAAGTTAATGGAGAAATTACTAAGTGGACAAGTGGTTAGAAGTGGGTTAGCCCTAAAATGAGAAAAGTGGGTTAAGATGGTTAGAAGGTAATTTAAATAATAAAGTGAAGTGATGAGTGTACTATAAGTCAAAGTAGATACAAAATAAATTATTTAAATAATAAATTTAATGGAGAAATTACTAAGTGGACAAGTGGTTAGAAGTGGGTTAGCCCTAAAATAAAGAAAGTGGGTTAAGATGGTTAGAAGGTAACCCCTTGAGGAAGCTACATGAAAGTATAAATAAGAGGCAAGGGTCTCTGATTTTAATCACACTTGAGCATATTGAATATCTACAAATGACTGAGGTAACCAAAGGATATCTAAGCCGAATTTCAAAGGGAAGGTAAAGCTAAGAAGGCTGAAATTCAAGGGATGATAAATTCTTTTGATTGTGCTTTCTAAGGTATGTTATTTACATGTCATCTCACCATTTTTGCAATAACTATTTTATAGAATGATTTAGACCGTGAAATTGGGATTCCGTTGAGGAAAAATATCCAAGTATCTATGATAAAAATTTCATCTTGTGAGTCGTTGTATTTTTGGAGTTACAGTCCGTGGAAAATAGGGATTGTGGCTAGTCCTGAAAATAGTCTAAAACGGGTGTTTCGGGTAAAAACGTCATAACTTCTTCATAACATATCCAACTTTATTAAGACCAAATGTATTGGTTAGAGTATAGTCGGTAGTATTATGTGTACCATTTTCAGATCCATACAATAAAAATTTTGTATGGGGCATGCTCTACAAGTTCGCTCTCTAGAATAAGTCAGAATTCAACAAGGTATGCCATTTTTGCTATAACTCCTTTTCTGAGAGGTTACAAGTAGTGAAACCTGGAGGAATTGCATAAATGGCATTGAAGAACATTGTGTACTATTTTTAGATATTTATTCATTGCAGGTACATAGTTATTATTATTGCAAGTTAGGGTTGTTGACTAATCCAAAACTAGTCATGTGAGACTAAAGTAAAGTTTGATGAAAATGCTAGTCTCTTGTTGTTAAAGTTAAGGAAGGTTTGCAGGTATGTGATCGTATACATCAGTTCTATTACAGAGTTACAAATCAGATTTGGATGATGAAATTGATGAGGGCTTTTGGTTGAGGTACATGTTGGGTACATGGTTGAGACAAGTAGTTGATGAGTTGGCACATACATGAGGTGTATTTGTGATGATGTTGGTACATCTTGATGAGTAGTTGATACATGATTGGTACATACTTGGTACATGGTTGGAGGCACTTGTTAGTAGCATTGTTGACACATGGTTTATGGATGATGTATCATACTTGTCTTGGTATATTATTAGAAGCACATATTGATCTTGGTGATGATTATGAGTTGTTGTGTTATGCTTGGTTGATTCACATCTTTGAGAGTTGTCTTGGTGATTGATCTTGGTGAGTAGATCTGATTTGGTTGATAAGATTGATGAGACGGGTTGTTGTGATAGGTTGTTTGGACATGTTGTTGTGACAATTTATTTGTACAAGTTTGGTGCATGGTTGGTGCACTTGTTCATGGTACAGGTTGAGGTACAGGTTGGTGCATGGTTGATGCACTTATTTATGGTACAGGTTGATTACATGTTGTTTGGTACAAGTTGGTGCATGGTTGGTACACTTGTTTATGGTACAGGTTGAGGTACATGTTGATGCATGGTTCAGGTTATTGGTACAGGTTGTTTGGTGTAGGTTGATTGGTATAGGTTTACATCAGTATATATCATAGTGATAGTGTGACAATGGTTCCATCATTCTACTTATAAGTCGAGGAGGTTGGACGGGGCAAGTACATGTGGTTTTATCCACCTTCCGGTTGTAGCCAAAGAACATAGAGGGTTGTAGCCTCCTTCTGGTTGTAGCCAGAGAATAGGGGAGTTGGATCTTCCCTCATGTTATAGCCTGAGAAAATAGGGGTTTGGAGCCTCCTTCCAGTTGCAGCTGAAAAACAAAGGAAGTTGGTGCTTCCCATGAATTTAATTCTTAAAGACACATAAGAAAAAACATTTTGTGGTTTTCTCCCACTTTGGGTTTCCACGTAAAAACACTGGTGTATTGTGTAGGTGTATGTTTTTTCATTTGTTCATTGTTTATTTACTCTGCAACTATTGGATGATAATGTTACATTGGTTTAACACTTGCATTTTATGGTTAAAAAGGATTATATTTCTCTATTATTGATTCACCCCCCCTCTCAGTAATCCAACAATTGGTATCAGAGTAGGTTCCTTTAGGAAACAGTTTAACCACTGGAAGGAGATTATGGATTATTCTGAGAATGGAGTACCATAGTTTAATGGTCAGAATGGTTCAAAGTATGAGTTATGGAGTGGAAAGACAAAATTATTTTTACACACACAAGGGTATTATATTTGGCTATCAGTTGTTACAGGATATGATAGTTCAAAAAAGGAAAAGACTACAGCCAAGAAGGAATTGAAGAAGAATAAAAAAATAGCAATGGATTTCATCTAGGAAGGATTACCTAATCTTGTAAGAGAAAAGGTTGGTAAATGTTCATCAGCCAAAGAAATTTGGGATAAGTTACATGACATATATTCTTCACCCATCACAAATTCATAAAATGCCAATGAAGATGTAGATACAGATCTAGAAGAATCATGTTCACCATGTCAAACGGATTCATAAGATGAAGAGTACACAATCGCCAGAGGTATGTTGTTTTGTTTTAATTGTGAAAAACACAGACATCTTGAAATAGAATGCCATGAAGGAAATGAGACAGAAAAACTAATTGAAAAGGAATACAATTATGAAGCAGAATTGATTAGTTCTTTAGATGAACTAAGAGAAGAAAACAATTCACTCAAGAAAAAAATGATAAACAAAAGAAAAGTGTTCACATTTTTTAAGAATCCCAACAAGTCATCTAGAAATTAATAACTCGGCTAGAAGAAGCCAGAAAGATCGAAGAAAATCTTGAATATCAAAAGCAGTGTTTGGAAGCCAACATAGCAACACATAAGAAAGAAGCATAAATGAGAGAGAAGATATTGACTGATCATCTTAAGGAAAGAACTAATGATCTAAACTAGCTTGAGGCAGAGTTTGGTCAAGAAGAGAAAGGACTTGAAGAAGAATTAATCACATTAAAAATTCATCTTGAAGAATCGAAAAGAACAAAATAAGTTATGAAGTCTTAGATAATGAAGAAAGAAGAAGAGGTTGAGAAGCTTGAAGAAGAAGTTGTCACATTGAGAAGTAAAATCGTCAAGCTCAAAAAGAACGTTGAAGAGACAGAAACATCCACATCATTTATAGAGAATGAAGAGAAGCACTCTAGGTTGCTAGAAAAGAAAAATGAAGAAAATAGAAAGAGTTATGCAGAAGTACTCAAAGGAAGGAATCATGATCAACCAGATACTAAGAAAACTATTGAAGATACATCTTCAAGAATACCATCCATGTTCAAGCCACAAAAAATCTTCAATCATGATCATGATCAGTCAAGGCAGAAATTCAGAAGGACTACACCACAAAGAAGATCATTCACTACCAGGTATGAAAATTTATTTTATGGTCATTTTTTTTACTGTACTAATTTTAGACATAAGGTTGCATATTGCAGGGATTATAAAAGAAATGTTCAAGCAAGAAGTGCATATGTGGCCCCATGTAACATTGAATGTTACATTTGTCATAAATATGTACACATAGCTAGTGATTGTAGAAGTATGATCGATACTTCCATGAAAGAGAACATTGATATCAGATATAAGAAAGTATGGATAAGAAAACACGAAGAATATGTGAACAAAGACCAGGTCCCAAAGATCGCAAGATTGGCAATAAAACGAGATGAAGAAAATTCTACAGAGAAAGATGTCATATACAAAAAGGTTTGGAAAATAACTGAAAGAAAAGAAGGACTGGTAAATAAGGAACATGTTCAAGAGATTGTACTTCCAGGCACTGTAGTGAAAGATGAATCCACGGACAGAAAGAAAGAAGTCATAGCTCAGAGAGATGATGAATCTAGTAATGAAGATGATTATGAATACACTTCAGAAAATTAATTGTTCTGATCCATCCAGCTTAGAGACTCCCAGATAATATGAATAATAGGCAGGGGGGGTCTATGCGATAGTTGAGACAGACCAGAGAACCATTCTTTGAGAAGCTTGTAGAATTTGAGTAGACAGATTCAGTGCATTCAGTTAGCTGAAGTACAATATGATAGATTAATCAGTTGTAGTAGTACTTCATGATAGTACAGTGACATATGAGTCAAAATTATGGATAGTTGTGTAGCAGAGTATTGAACAGTATGGACAGATATGGACGTGAAATCATCTTTTCTGAATGGAGAACTTGAAGAAGAAGTCTACATTGAACAACTGGCTCCTAGATCATGGTAATCTACACTGGATAAATATCTACAGCAGGCAGGGTTCATAAAAGGAAGTGAAAACATCAACCTCTACATCAAGGTAACTCAAGATGGTATTTTATTAATTGAATTTTATATTGATGATAATATTTTGGAAGTATTGATGACAGGTTAAGCCGAAAATTTGCAAAGGATATGCATAATGAATTTGAAATGTCATTACTTGGAGAACTATCCTTCTTTCTGGGTATTCAAATACGTCAAAGCAACCAAGGAATTTTTATTTCTCAAACTAAGTATATCATAGAAATGCTAAAGGGGTTCGAAATGGAAGATTGCAAACCATTTACCACTCCTATACAAACCAGTTGCAAGTTGAGCAAAGATGATGATTCAAAGTCCACAGACCAGAGGCAATATAGGTCAATGAATGGTAGCTTACTATATGTGACAACATCCAGACCAGATGTAATGCAGGAAGTTGGACAAGTGGCATGATTTCAAGCAGCACCAAAGGAATCACATGTCTTAGTAGTGAAAAGGATTTCCAGATATCTCAAAGGAACAAAAGAGTTTGAATTATGGTATCCAAAAGGAAATTATCTATCACTTATTGCCTACATAGATGCAGATTGGGCAGGTTGAATTGATGATCGATGAAGCACCAGTGGAGTAGTGTTCTACTTGGGTGAGTGTTTAGTATCTTGGCTAAGCAAGAAACAATCATCAATATCTTTATCTACAGCTGAAGAAGAGTATATTGTGGCAACAACATGTTGTACACATGCTCTATGGATGAAACAAACTCTTAAATATATACAGGTTGAGTATGATGAGCTCATTCCAATCTATTGTGATAATACAAGCGCCATCATTATCTCAAAGAACCTGGTGATGCACTCCAAGACGAAGCACATTACAATAAAGTATGACCTTCTATGGGAACAAGTTGCAGAGAATAACATCAGAGTTGAATATGTGGGCACAAAAGAACAAGTGTGACATCTTTACAAAACCGCTTCCAAGGGAAGCCTTTGAATATCTTCGCCAGAGTCTTGGAGTAATTTCTACTCCAAAATGAATGTTATTGAATGCTTATCTTATATGTCTTAGATTTACACAAGGAAGCACCATAAAGAGGACAGTTCAGGTTGGGAGATTAGTTTCAGGAAGAGTTCAGTCAAGGGGAGCAGCCCCAGATGGAAAGATGCCTTTTCCATTGATGACAAGGAGGAGAGATTTATCAAATACAAAGGTAAATGCTTGGAGAAAGAGCACAGAGGCATGGTTCCAAGGGAAGCATGAGTGATATGACTTCAGTATTGCATCAGAGTTTTTCCATCAATTCCAAAGGGGGATATTGTCGATTAATTGGGTTGGTTTTCATTGATGTCAACCCTTGAAGAAAGTCAGGTAGCACAAAGGTTTGGGTAATGGACCCAAGTTTGTTTGATGGATAATGGTATGAGTTTTGATATATTTGTAGGTAAGACTATACTAGATGGATAGTACATGTCATTTCATTTCTGGTGGTATGTGGAATGTCACATAACTCCTCACGGTTAGAGATTTATGGCCATGTGAAGTTAGTGAACCCTCATGAGTCATCTAGAAGCCCAAAAGGTCAAAGTAGTCAAAGTGGTTGAAAAGAAGAAATTATTTAAATAATAAAGTGAAGTGATGAGTGTACTATAAATCAAAGTGGATACAAAATAAATTATTTAAATAATAAAGTTAATGGATAAATTACTAAGTAGACAAGTGGTTAGAAGTGGGTTAGCCCTAAAATAAAGAAATTGAGTTAAGATACTTAGAAGGTAATTTAAATAATAAAGTGAAGTGATGAGTGTACTATAATTCAAAGTGGATACAAAGAAATTATTTAAATAATAAATTTAATGGAGAAATTACTAAGTGGACAAGTGATTAGAAGTGGGTTAGCCCTAAAATAAAGAAAGTGGGTTAAGATGGTTAGAAAGTAACCCCTTGAGGAAACTACATGAAAGTATAAATAAGAGGAAATGCTCTCTCATTTTAATCACACTTGAGGATATTGAATATCTACAAGTGAATGAGGTAACCAAAGCATATCTAAGCCTAATTTTAGAGGGAAGGTAAAGTAAGGAAGGCCGAAATTCAAGGGAGGATAAATTATTTTGATGATGCTTTCTAAGGTATGTTATTTGCAGTTCATCTCACCATTTTCGCAATAAATTTTTTTAAAGAATCATTCAGACCATGAAATTAGGAGGTCGTTGAGGAAACATATCCAATTATCTGTGATAAAAATTTCAACTTGCGGTTCATTGTAGTTTTGGAGTTACACTATGTGAAAAATAGGGTTTGTGGCTAGTCCTGAAACTATTCTAATTCAGGGGTTTCAGATAATAACATCATAACTTCTTCATAACAGATCCAAATTCAGTGAGACCAAATGTATTGGTTAGAATAAAGTCTGTAGTATTGTTTGTACCATTTTCAGATCCATACAACAAATATTCCATGCGGGGAACGCTCTACAAGTTCGTTCTCTAGAATAAGCCAGAATTCAACAAGGTATGTCATTTTTTCTATAACTCCTTTTCTGAGAAGTTCCAAGTAGTGAAACCTGGAGGAATTGCATAAAAGACACTAAATAAAATTATGTACTATTTTAAGATCTTTATTCATTACAGGTACATAGTTATGATTATTGCAATTTAGGGCTATTGACTAATCCAAAACTAGTCATGTGAGACTAAAGTAAAGTTTGATGAAAATGCTAGTCTCTTGTTGTTAAAGTTAAGGAAGGTTTGTAGGTATGTGATCATATACATCAGGTCTATTACAGAGTTACAAATCAGATTTGGATGATGAAATTGATGAGGGATTTTGGGTGAGGTACATGTTGGGTACATGGTTGAGACAAGTAGTTGATAAGTTGGCACATACATGAGGTGTATAGTTGATGATGTTGGTACATCTTGATGAGTCATAGTTGATGAGTAGTTGATACATGATTGTTACATACTTGGTACGTGGTTGGAGGCACTTGTTAGTAGTATTGTTGACACATGGTTTATGGATGATGTAGCATGCATGTCTTGGTATATTATTAGAAGCACATATTGATCTTGGTAATGATTATGAGTTGTTGTGTTATGCTTGGTTGATGCACATCTTTGAGAGTTGTCTTGGTGAGTAGATCCGATTTGGTTGATAATATTGATGAGACAGGTTGTTGTGATAGGTTGTTTGGACAGGTTCTTGTGACATGTTATTTGTACAGGTTTGGTGCATGGTTGATGCACTTGTTCATGGTACAGGTTGAGGTATCGGTTGTTGCATGGTTGATGCACTTGTTTATGGTATAGGTTGATTATAGGTTGATTAGAGGTTGAGGTACAAGTTGATGCATGGTTTATGCATGGTTCAGGTTGTTTAGTGTAGGTTGATTGGTACAAGTTTACAACAGGGATGATTTTAAGGATGGAAATTTATTTTAAAATGTAGAAACCTTTGTGAATCTTACTAATCCTTCATATGCCAACTATAAATGATTTGCAATATTTTTGTAAAAATATTCAAATTTCTAAGGATTTTATATAGTTTTTATAAAATTTTGGCAATTTTAAAGGTAAAATAATTTGATCCTATAGAATTTGGGCAAATCATTTTTAAAATAGCAAATCTTGGTTTTGGAAAAACCATGGAAAATTAGCCCATGAGAAAAATTTAGCCCCTAAAATCATCCCTGGTTTACAGCAGTATATCTCATAGTGATAGTGTGGCAATGGTTCCATCATTCTACTTATACGTTAGGGAGGTTGGATGGGGAAAGGACAAGTGGTTGTAGCCACCTTCCAGTTTTAGTCGAAGAACATAGGGGGTTGCAGCCTCCTTTTGGTTGTAGCCAGAGAATAGGAGAGTTGGAGCTTCCCTCAGGTTGTAGCTTGAGAAGCTAGGGGGTTGGAGCCTCCTTCCAGTTGCAGCTGGAAAACAAAGAAATTCGGTGCTTCCAATGAATGTAATTCTTAAAGACATATACAAAAAACATTATGTGGTTTTCTCCCACTTGGGTTTTCCACGTAAAAACACTGGTGTACTATGTATGTGTATGTGTATGATTGCTCATTTGTTCATTGTTTATTTACTCTGCAACTATTGGATGATAATGCTACATTGATTTAACACTTGCATTTCATGGTTAAAAAGGATTATATTGATCTATTACTTATTCACCCCTCCCCGCTCTCAGTAATCCAACATATATTTCTTGAGGAATAAATCAGAGGTTTTCAAGAAATTCAAAGAGTTTAAGTCTCTTGTGGAAAACTAGACAAATAAGAAAATTAAGGTGTTGAGAACTGACAATGGTGGTGAATTCTGTGGAAATAATTTTTAGAAGATTTGTAAGAAGTGTGGCATAGCACACCAAAATACCACACCATATACCCCACAACAAAATGGAGTTTCTAAGAGAATGAAAAAAACATTGATGGACAAGGCAAGGAGCATGCTCAATGGTGTTGCGCTCGCACAAGAATTCTAGGCAAAGGTAGTCGACATTGCAAAATATTTGGTGAATATGTATCCTTCTTCAGTGTTAGTCAACATGACTCCACATGAGGTATGTTCTGGTAAGAAGTGTTCGGTTTCACATCTCAAAGTATTTGGTTGTGATGCATTTGTGCATGTTCCCAAGAAAAATAGGAGCAAGCTGGACAAGAAGGAAGTCAAGTGTATTTTCATTGGATACAAAGAAGGAATTAAAGAATATAAGATTTGGGATCATGAATCAAGGAAAACATTGTACAATTGAGATGTGGTCTTCAGAGAAGTCGAAAGGAAGTCCAAGTCTGAAGTGATGGTTCAAATAGAGAATGATATGGAGAAGGTGTGGCTTGAACTGAGGAATGAAGAAGAAGATGATTCAAATGAGTAGACCGAATTAGATGAAGAGGTGGAACAACTAACCTCAGTTGTAAACAAGTTCGAAGGAGTAAAAAAACCATTCTAAAGGTATAGTCTGATTGACTTTTTTCTGCATTTGTATTAACTATCACTGACGAGAAGCCCAAGTCAGTTAGGGAGGCATTCAACTCGGCAGAGTGTAGACTATGGAAGGATGCCATGATCGAAGAAATGGAATCCTTGCATTATAATGAGACGTGGGATTTAGTTGAATTACCTAGTGGAAGAAATCTCGTTAGTAGCAAGTGGGTATTCAAGAAGAATATGAACGCAATAGGTCAAGTCGAGAAATTCAAAGCTCGATTGGTAGGGAAATGATATTCCCAAGTCGAAGGATTCGACTTTGGTGAGATTTTTTCCCCCATTACAAAATTAACTTCCATTAGAGTACTCATGTCTTTGGCTGCAACAATTGATTTGGAAATATAACAGATGGATGTGAAGATAACGTTCCTACATGGGGACCTGGAAGAATAAATATACATGAAACAACCTGAAGGATTTGTAGTAAAGGGAAAGAAAGAGCTAGTGTGCAAGTTGAAAATATCCCTTTATAGTCTAAATAAATCACCAAGGATGTGGTATCAAAAGTTCGACACATACATCCTTATTTTGGGATTTGTGAGAAGCAAATATGATCACTGCATATATTCCAAGGAAGAAGGTGGGTGTTTCATATATCAATCATTGTATGTAGATGACATGTTGTTGATCGAAAATAGCATGGATACAATAAAGGAGGTGAAGAAGAAGTTATCCTCCAAGTTCGACATGAAGGATATCGGTGCATTGAACTTCATTATGGGAATGGATATCAAGAGAGATTGAGTAGCTAGAAATATTTGGTTGAATCAGATGAAGAATATTGAAGCAGTTTTGAAACGTTTCAATATCTGGGATTGCAAACCTGTAAAGGTGTCGATTCCCGTGGGAGCAAGGCTAATTGTTGAGCAGTGTCCAAAAACATAGGAAGAAATAAAGGATATGGCACATGTCCTCTATGCAAGTGTTGTTGGTAGTCTAATGTATGTGATAGTCTACACTCGACCAGAAATTTTCCATGCAGTGGGAGTGTTGAGCAGATACATGTTGACACATGGAAAGGAGCATTGGATAGTTGTCAAGAGAGTATTCAAGTATTTGTGTGGTACAAAAGACTATGCTATATGCTACCAAGGGAAACCTAGAGGTGACAATGAAATAGATGTACATGGCTTTGTCGATGTTGACAGGCATGGAGATATAGATCGATGAAGTTCAACCAATGGATATGTATTCAAGATGTTTAGTGGAGCAATCAACTAGATGAGTAAGCGACGAGCAGTCGTAACCTTGTCAGTGATAGAATCTGAATACATGGAGGCCACTCCTAGAAGAAAAGAAGTAGTATGGTTGTAATGAGTGTGTTCAGCGAATGGGTTTGATCAAAGAGATATGAAGATAAGTTGTGACAGTCAAAGTGAAATATTTCTAGAAAAGAACCCATCTTATTATTCCAAGACTAAGCGTATTGATGTATAATACCATTTCATGAGAGACATGGTGGAAAAAAACAAGGTGTTGTTGGAGAAAGTAGACACTTTGGAAAACATAGCAAATTCTTTGACCACGTTTGTGAGTGTTGTGAATTTATCTTGGTGCAGAGAGGCAATGGGCATTTTTTCCCTGGGTCTGTGAACAAAATTTCAGGAAACTCACGGTTTCAACAAAAAAGACAACAAGTGGGATAATTTTGGGTTGTTATATTATTTGCAATAAAAGTTGAAGGTCGAGATGGATTGACCAGGAAAAATCGAAGTTGAAGTAATTGACAACAATTCGAAGAGGCCAACCGACAATAGGTCGGCAAACAGTTGAGTGGCAACCGACTGAAGACCGAATGGAGGTCGACTAGTAGTCAACTGTAACAGAATCCTGAGATTTTCAGGATTTGTAGCCAATGATCTGTGTGGATCTATAACTATTTTTGGGTTGCTTTCTTTAGGATTTTTCCTACTTTAAATCCTATAAATAAGGCATGTTTTATTCGTATTAGGTTGATATTCTTGCTAATTTTTACCAGTAGGTTGTTGGTCATGTAGATTTAAGACAAACTAGCTATAGTTTTGTCCTTGTGTAAAGCAAGAAGGTATGATGTCAATTGTGTCTTAGGTGTAGACCAAGGTTAGGCATGTAACCTATTATTATAAATGAATAAGACAACAAGAGAGAAAAATGCTCAAAGAATGTTGGTTTTCCCATTTGGGTTTCCAGGATAAAATATTTGTGTACTGTGTGTTTTCTTTGTCATTTGATTTATATCTTAAATATTTTGTCCTCTCTTATGTTAGGTTTATCATGGCAGTGTTCTACTTCCTTACAAGTGATAGGTGTTCCCAGATGTGTCACACACTTGTTGCTTGGGTTGGAATTTTCCCAAACTACAATCTGTTGCGATAACAAGTTTAACATGGAGGATTAGAGATAAATAATATATGAAAGGGGGGAAATCCCATTTTCTCTTAGCACAAGTCTCTTTTCTCCCTTATGATTTGTATTCTTCATTTTCCCATTCCTTTTTTCCCTACATCTTAACCTATGTATCCCACATCAATCCTATCTCTACACCATTTCCCTTATCTTAAGTGTTATTTTCCATAACCACATGTAATGTATCCTTATTATTTCCTTGTATGAGTAGTATTTTTCCACATTATGTGTTGTCCCATGCAAATCACTCTAAGTCTTATTGTCCCATGCATATTGTTTTAAGTCTTGTTTCATGAGCCTTATCCACCTTGACTTCAAACTTATCCACTTTACCAACCTAAAGTAATTTGTTTCAGTATTAGTGCACCTAAGTATTTTTATATCTAATGTACTCCCCACATGTAATATTTCCTTATTATTTTCCTTTATGAGTAGTCTTTTTCCAAATTATGTATTTTTCGATGGATATTATTATAATTCTTATTTCATGATTCTTATTTACCTCAACATCATCTGTATCCACTCTACCAACCCGAGGGAATTTTGTTCCCCTCTCTTCTTAAGCCTCTTCTTAACCTTGACACACTTTGATTCATTAGTGAATGCAAAGGTAGCTTGATTCCCAAGTAGTTTTATATTCAATGAGTTCCCCATCCTCTTAACCTTAGCACATTTTCTAATTCACCCCCACCCTATCCAAGTTTTTCTTAACCTTTCACATTTTCCAATGCACCCCCACCCTATCTAAGGTTGTCTTGTGGCACTAACTCAATCCACCCACAAGATGATACTTGGAAAGCATGGGTTGGCTATTGATGACTGGACAATGGTGTGGCATGATGATGGGTGAACCTTGGCACATTTCCTAATGAACCCCCACCCTATCCAAGGTTCTCTTAACCTTGGCACATTTTCCAATGTACTCCCACCCTATACAAGGTTCTATTAACCTTAAAACATTTTCCAATGCACCCCCACCCTATCCACAGTTGACAGATGGTGTTAACTCCATCCACCCACATTATGACACTTGGTAGGCATGGGTTGGCTAGTGGAAACTAGGCAATTATGTGGCATGATGATTAGGTGATGATTTGGAAATGATTGGGTGACCAAAATACACATATCACTATAAGAGACAAGCTCCATGGATATTTTTTTTTCCATACTCAAGTATAAATGAGAAGCCATTTGGCTTATAAGCAACCTATAAATACGGTGAATTTTAAATCGACGGCTAAAATTTCACAAGGGTGAAAAATGGCAATGGCTAAGTCTTCGTCTTCCGAAGATCATAACTTGATCTCCCAATGTTGAAATTGAGAAAACAAGAGCTTGTCAGAAAGATAAGGAGATGAATAATAATATGGTTGTGGTTTAAAACATGAAATTTGTAATATTTCTCTAGAAAATTAAAGAACGTTCAAGTCCATATGGCTACCTTTTGTAAGCATGGTTTAGAACCTCGATTTCCTAAGCTCGTAACTTGAGATATAGATGTTCAAATGAGGCCTCGTTGGAAATATGAAAACTTGAAGAAATTACTAGGAGGGGTTTCTTAGAGTGATATGCCCATTCTCATGTTAAAAAAAAAAAAATACAGTCATGACTATTTAAGGCATGTGGCATTAAAACACTTTGGACAAAAGTTTTTTAAAAAGGAATTAATGAACGTCTAAAGTGGACCCCAACTAAGGGCACAAATTCATAAGTTCTTATTTACCAATGATTACTTTAATAAATCATTTATTGAGTGAAAAAAGAATACAATAAAGGATAAATATGTGAGGAGTATGAAGGGAAAAACCCCTAACTTCCAAAACAATTACCAAGAGGATAGGGAAGCGTTATAAAAAGGAATTCAAGGACATTCAAAGGGTTTAGATCAGAGAGAATTTCCTCCACTATTGTATGTAGATGCTCTGGATATTTTTTCTTCATTTATATTCATCCATTAGTCATTTTTCATGTTTTCATTGGTATTTTAACTATTGGAACGGGGCTTCGGCTAATCACTCCTTTGTTTTCTTCTTCCAAGATCTCCCAGTAATTTATAAGTCTAGGAGCCCCATCCCTAATCATAAGAGATCGTGTTTTTATTTCTATGTCATAAATATTTGTAAAGTCAATGAACCATATTGGTTATGATGTTTAAACAAGTTACATTAGAGATCTATTTTTCGAAAAATCTCCTTGTAGAACTACTTCAAATATCACATTTTTTATGGCTCTATATTGAGAGAATGTTGAGTTGAGATTTGAGAATTTGATCTTGTTCAAACCTTTTTGAAATGAAACTTATATTCCTTTAAATTTATTTGTAAATCATGTGGTGTGTTTTGTTTTATCTTTTTCTTAGTAGAAATCTTGATTGTTTCCCTTACCTCTTAGAGTGGAAGAAAAACTATCTTTGGATTGGGAAACTCATTTTATATTACAAATATTCTTTTATAGTTTTGAAAATGTTTAGATATGCCTGGATCTCTCTCATGCAACAATATGTGCTTAAAGAATATTTGTTTGTCTCAAGAACCTTTGCATTTTCTTTAAATTTAAGGATCACATGGGGTTTCTCTACATAACACTATCCCATCATATTCAGTAAATTTGATAAAGAGAATATGATATTTGACAAGAAGAATACCACCTCTATTAAAATGAAGGAGGGAACTTTTTTATCCCTATAAATATTTCCCTCAATGTTGGTCCCTTTTTCTGAATAGGAAAAAGTGATAACACCCACCAAGATGCCATTTTTTCTTATTTCTCCATCAAACCTACAACAACAAATTGAAATTAAACATTAGAAAAACAATAAAGGAAAATAAAAGTAAAAGAGGGAGGGATGATAAGGGAAGGGATAAGATGTTACCTTCTTCATGAAGATTCCTCCATGAAATCATATCCCCCTGTGAATAAAACCATAAACCTGCAACCTAAAAATAACAATAAACATTAGCAAATCAATAAAGGAAAAGAAAATTTAAAAATGGAAGGAAGAAGGAGAAGAGAATGGAGAATCCATTATCTTCATCGTGGAGGTTCCTCCATGAAACCTTGGTCTCCATGCATGAAACCCTAAACCTATAACAACAAAAAATCAAATAAAATTAACAAATCAATAAAGGAAAAGCAAAGTAAAAGAGGATGGAAGGAAAAGAAGCCATTACCCTCCTCATGGAGGATCCTCCATAAAACCATAGCCTCCATAAGGATGAAACCCTAAGGAAGAAAGGAGAATAAGAGAAGAGGGAAAGAAAGGAATGAGAAAATAATGAGAGAGTATATTTTGTGGGGATTTTGTGAGGGAAAATAAGAGATTTTAATTAAAATAAAAGAAATACCCTCACACTCATGAGGATTGAGACAAGTTCCTTGATATTTTTAAAATTTATTTTTGAAAAAAAGTCCTTGCTTTGATTCAATTAGTTAGGAAATTTGACATTAAATTAGTTAGGAAAATTGGCATTAAATTAGGGGCTAAACCCAATGCTAAATGTTTCACTAAACCAATTGTTATATTCAGTAGTAAATTCAATGAAAGAATGCAAATTTTAGTGCTAAACCATGAAATAATGTCGATTTTTCATCAAAACTATAAAAACATTCACTAAAAAGGTAAATGGAAGAAAAAAATGTAGTTAAAAATGAAGTTGATGACATAGTTTTGTTATAGTAACCATTAGTATCTTCATCTTTTCTTGTAGAGTGTTTGTTGGCACTTTCCTTAATTATCCCCCTGAGACTCGACCAAATAGTGATGGTCAGGTGTAATCTACTAGTATTCTTGGTCAAAATATTGAATTTCATTATTTGTTGTTTTAGTTGTAGCAAAGACTCGATGTTTTCCATCAATGCTTTGGTTTTTGAATCACCTTACTTGCATTATAAATCAATCTGAATTTGAAAGTTGGCTAATCAAATATGAAATTCGTAATCCAAATATTGTAATATGTCTAACAATTGGGAGGGAGGTTCATCTATACCTATATCTTCAACCTATGGGTCTCCTACTTTGATTTTTGGCCACATAGTGGTCAATCTTGCATGAAGTTTCTCTAGTTGATTTGATAATGCTTGGTTGTTTTGGTGCGAGATGTCCCTTTCCTTTGTAACTTCTCTTAGTTGAATTCAAGTGATAAGAAATTCATTTTAGATCTATTAGCCTTGTTTTTATATTGTGAAAACCCTAGTGTTAATTTAATGCCTAAATTTCTATGGGATCTAATCAAATCTTCATAAGCTAGTGCATAAGTTTCTATAGGTTACAATGTTATGTAGTGAAAACCCACCAAGGAGTTCATTTGTACAATTGGTCTAATGTTTTGCATGGATTTATCTACATGGATATGTGTGTCCCTAATTTCATATTTCATACTTGTTTTACCCAGTTGTAACACAATAATGAAAATTATTAATTGAGTGTTGCCATGATGAATTACATGTTATCAGAATTGACCTGGATTTTCTTGAAGAAGGTGGGGACATATTCAAATTTACGGGTCAGTACCTCAATCATTGTAATGTATTTTAAGTGATCAAGTTCCTACTTGGGATCTTTCTGTCCACAAATTTTGTTCTAAGTAGATCCCTAATGTTATTATGGGGTATCCAGGTTGGCAGTGTCTACCATCTATTCATCTTCATTTTCCTACTACTTGGGGTGTTCTTGGGAATCACACAAAGTCTTCTTATCCCCAAAATTATTGTTTGTATATTCACCACCATCGCCACTAGCTAAGAGTAGTTTCGCTTTAGGTGTTCATTCCTTCTCTAGTGGCATTTCATCTCCATCTTCTTTATTTTTCTCATCTTGGAAATTACCTCTGGTGTTTATTATTTCCTCACTCACATATTTCACTTCTCTAGTTGCATCTATATATTATGGTGAATCCTATTGAATAATGGTAGTTGTAGGGTTAGTTCCATGCTCGTCATCTAAAATCACAATCACCATTATATTCTTAGGTGTCTGAGTCTTACCTAAGAGTGGCAATGATTCCTATGTCATTGAGAACCATACGACATCAAGAAGGTTTTTTGCTAAATCCAAAGTTAGATTTTTTAGATGTACACTCAAAGGTTGATGTGTCTAAGGCTTCTTCATTATGGGGCACCTATGAACCCCAACTAGTTATTTTACTCCTATAATGACCTCTTTCCTTGTAAATGTGTCTTTAGGTTTCTACAAAATGTCTAGTATTTCGAATCATGTTTTCTTTGAGTTGGTGGTCTGTGGTGTTTTTTCTCTTTCCTTTTTCAACTTGGTCAAGTATGGGCTAGGTAGGGGCTTATTGAACATCTCCTTCCACTTCTTATGTCTTTCCAATATAATCTTAGATGGTCATGGCTTGGTCAAGAGAATGGTAACCTATCTAAATATAATGACCAAACATGTGTGCCATATTTAGAAATTTTCTTAGGAAAACTTATTTTTAGTGTGACTTATCGGATCATTAACTTAACTAATATTTGACTCTTACTCGATAATAATGAAAGTGTGTCCACATAAGAATAAACACAAGAATGTAGAGAAAACACTTAAGGTAAGGTAACACCATCAATTACTCCATGTAGAAGAAATCACTCCACAAGCCATGCTTGTACAATGCAGCCCTCAACATATCTCTCAATACAATGATACTCATGTGTAGATATACTTTCTCATTAATATTCCTAAGAGTCTATGTCAATTGCCCCTTATTATTACATGTATTAACTCTAGCTACATAATGGACCTATTTATTACCCACCAACTAATAAGTGGGCTTTATTCCATGATTATTGTCACATTGCATTAATTATTTCCCTTACGTATTATTTTTTACATTAATTATCCTTTGTAGGATATACTAGTACATTTCATCCCCCTTTGCATGTTTTGTCCTCGAAACATGATTGCACGTCGTATAATTTGATATGTTAAATTGTGTATAGTCACATTGATTCACACCAAAGTTGATCACTATGATGTACATCATATGCTAATGGTTATGTTGTATTCTACCCCTCGGATACAATGACCCATTATGTGCACCATATTTAGACAATTTCTTGTTGAACTTCTTTTTAGCGCAAATCCTCCAATCATAAACTTGGTCAATCTATAATCCCTTTCAAAATCATTAACATCTCAAGATGGTATTGTCACAATTCTAATTTGAATATGTTGAAAATATTGGGTGTTTGTTTTAGCACAACTCATCCCATCATGATCTTGGTTGATCTCTAACTCTTTCAAGATCATTAACATTTTAAGATAACTCTTTCACGATCATTAACATTTCAAGATGGTATTCTCACAAATTTAATTTGAGAAAGTTCAATATATTGGCTTAACATTGAGAATATTTCTAACTTTTCCACTAAAGAGGAACATAATTAATCATAATAATCATGTGTCATTCCATAATTTACATGGTCCTAAATGTTAAGTCTTTGTGATATTTAATGTTTGTTATTATAACAAAAGAACCTACATCTGTGAGTTGGATTTGAAAATGGGCCTTGCTAAGGTAATCCCAGTCAGTTATCGATTCCCCTAGATCATA
>SNQJ01S0007805.1:2413-16111 GCA_010110895.2 Picea sitchensis | reverse complement strand
AAAAAAAAAAAAAAAAAAAAACTACACCTAACATCACATAAATAAAAACTACAAATCAAAAATGTCACTCTCTATTCTATATAGTCTTATGTTTTAGGTTTTTGTAGTATTTAATGTTTGGTATAACAGCGAGATAATTGCATGTGATATTAAGTGGATAATAATTATAAATTAAAAATGGTCCATAAAACATTATATAAAAAATATTAGTAATAAAGTGAAGAATATTATTATATCAATCCAAAAATGTGTACTATAAAGTAATTTTTATTTCTAGAATCCAAAGATGATATTCTCCTTATGGCAAAAGCCGAGCTGTCAGAATGGATAGTTATTCTGGACATTTTAAATGTTTTTTGCACAGCAACGGGTCTGTCCATCAACCCATCAAAATCCTTGGTACACTATTGGGGAGTTTCTGAGGCTGATCTCTTGCTTCTCAAAGGCTCTATCTCATTTACTTTCATTGATTTGAAAGAGGGCTTCTGCTACCTGGGTTTTAGACTGAAACCGAGAGCCTCTACCCCGGCAGATTGGAGCTGGCTCGTGGCATCTTTCGAAAGGAATATAAATTTCTGGTGCAACAAGTGGCTGTCTCTCGGAGGGCGTTACATCTTGGTTAAATCAGTGCTTGAGGGGCTGGCTGTCTACTGGATGACTCTTGAGCGTATCCCTAATAAAGTTATTACTTTACTTCGTAGACTTTCTTGCAGATTTCTTTGGAATGAGCGTGTTGACAAACACCGCTTTCACCTCTGCAAGTGGCAGTCCCTTTACAGATCCCGGAAGGCAGGAGGCTGGGGATTAAAGAACCTGTCCCTTTTCAACTCGGCGCTCTTGGCATGCTCTTTCTGGAGAGTGATTACCCATAGCAGCATCTGGCAGAAAGTCATTTTGGATAAGTACCTATGCTCCCTTCCTCTCCTACATTGGTTGAGAAAGCCCTCATTTGAGCTGAATCGGGCTTCCCCCTTTTGGAAGGGTTTGATTTCCGCCTCCCCGGTGGTTCTTCACTGGCTTCGATGGAAGCCTGGTACTGGAACCGAGATACAACTTGGAAGGGATAAGATTCTAGGGCTAGAGAATCTATCCATCCTCTCGCCCTCGCTCAGGTCACAGCTCGCTCATCAAGGTCTCAATTGTCTAGCTCAGGTTAATGTGATTTCAAACTCGGGTTTTTTCTGGAATTGTTGGTGTTCTAGCAGTGATCTTCAGCTTCCTTCACTGACTGCAAGGGAGTGGGATTCCTACACAGTTGCTATGAAAGCGGCAGGGGTCTCGCTCATTGATCTTCCCGATAAGTTACTGTGGGCCGGGGGTGATGGATCTGGTGTCTTGACAGTCAGCAACGCCTATGCGGCTCTCCTACAAACTGTTGGCAGTAATGAAGAGATCCCATGGCTTTTTTCTTTATGGAAATGGATCATTCCTTTAAAGATAAAAAATTTTATTTGGCTTTGTATTAAAGACAGGCCACTCACCTGGGAGGCGCTCCAGAAAAGAGGCTGGCAGGGCCCTGGTCGCTGCCCCCTGTGCACTTTGGCCACAGAATATCTAAATCACCTACTGATACATTGTCGATTCACTGTGTATGTTTGGAAGTGCTTGTTACAGTTTGTCTCTTTCATTTATCTGGAAGGGTGACTCTGTCTCCTAGTGTTTTGATGCTTGGCTTTTAAACAAATCGGCTCCAATCTCCTTGGCGGCCATAACTTGCTGGTGGATCTGGATAGAGAGGAATCAGGTTATATTTGAGGGGCGGCCTCCTTCCTGTCAAGCGGTTGTTCACAAAATTCTCTCAAATTTCAATTGGCAGCCATCCTCACAAAAGATACTGCAGTACAAAGACTGTGATTACCAGTTGACGGATGGCACAACACTGATTTGTTTTGATGGTGCCGCACTTTCAAGTGGCCTCTGTTGTGGAGCAGGAGGCACTTTCAGAGCACATCAGACAAGGACGACAAACTGGTATCTAAATTGTGGGGTCGGAACTAACAACAAAGCTGAGCTTTTGGGTTTATGGGTTTCGCTTACACTTGCAAAAATCTGGAATTTAAATCACATTCTTGTTTTGGGAGACTCAAAACTCATTATAGATTGGATTAATCAAACCTGTAAGCTCAATTCTGTCCACTTAGAAGGTTGGAAACAGGAAACGTTGAAGTTATCAAACAACTTCTCGGACATACACTTCGGCCACATTCCCAGGCTCACAACAGGGCTGCAGATTCACTATCAAAGAGGGCACTATGTGGTGTGGTGGGTAGGCTATCGGTTTACCATAGCGATATGGGAAATGAGAGTCATATTTCTTCCTATAATCTCTTCGAAGGATGATCCACTACTTGCTCAGTTGTTTTTTCATTGGCGTGACTCCAGAGCTCTCTTATACAGATTCCCCTCGGCTAGGCGTTAATATGGATTGATCTCCCATCGTTTATTGAAGCTCACAGTATATTTTTTCCGTCTCCATCGACAGGTCCGATTCCATTTACATTGGGCGACTGTTATCCTGAGTATTCTCGGATTATTGGGACTGTATTTCAGGATATGGAACAGTTCTATTTATTGTCTGGTCATACAACTCTACAGGAATAATTTTGTGTGTAAATGAATTTATATTTAATATAAATTTGAGAGAATTTTTATTGGAAAAAAAAGTAATTTTTATTTTTACAAAGTTTTTAATACTTTATTAATTATCTTCTTCTCATCATCACACTATCTTAATATTTAATAGTAGGTAATTGTAGACAATAAACATCTAGCTATAAAGCATTCAATACTTTGTATGTCTAAGTGTGTCTAATCTAAAATAACTTAACTTTATATCCAATGATGTACACTTTAACATATAAAACATTAAATGTTTTATAACCAATGATGTTCACCTTAACATATAAAACATTAAATGTTTTATAACCAATTGCTTAAGAGATAAAGTAATCGATCATAAAATTGTTTAAATGATTACCCATTAAAAATTTTAAAGTCATTTCACCTCCTAGTGTCCAAGTGTCCATTAAAAAGGTTACAATTTTAAAGTCATTTCACCTCCTAGTGTCCAAGTGTCCATTAAAAAGGTTACAAGGACACTTCACCAAAATTAAACACATATTCTAACAATAATATAATTATATAGATTTGGATTTTTATATGTAAAATAAAATTAAAAATATTATTATATAGATTTGCATTTTTATATATAAAATAAAATTAAAAATATTATTATATAGATTTGAATTTTTATATGTAAAATAAAATTAAAAATATTATAGTTTGGCATTTTGTGTGTAGAATAATATATATATGTATATATATATATATATATATATATGGGGGAGGGGCCTACTCTTTCATAGTATCCAGGATGCTTTGCACATGCATGTCCAACTACCTTGCTATTATTTAATGTTGCCATCACATGGACGGTGCAGTTCACCAAATTATTGAATTAAAGTACTAGAAGTAACTTTCACGGGATAATAGTAATACGAGATGAAAGTAACTTTCACGGGATAAAAGTAATAGGAAGATCGGTCGCGTAACGTGAAACGCCGATGCTTTTGATATGTGTTATTTATTGTTAATTTACTATTTTGGGGAAGTTATGTAAAATAAAGTTGTAGAGGGTAAATACAGGTATGCTATTTTTCTCTAGTACCATGTTAAATTGCGACTTAGTTTTAGTATTCTAAGTTTTTTTAAATAGAATTAAAGATTAGGGGTTTATATATATTATATAATTTTTGTTTGGTAATTTTATTGATGATTAAATGAGATATTGGATATTTAATGGATAATATGATTGGTTGAAATTGTTTTTTTTTTAAGTATTGAAATATAATTTAAAATTATTTTTTATTAATATTTAAGTTGTTTTTTTGTTTTGGAATATAATTTAAAACTATATTTGAGTGAAAGTTGAAGTTGTTTTTTTTGTTTTATAATATTATTTAAAACTATTTTTTTTTATTGGTTAAGAGTTTGTATTAGTTATAGATTTTGGAATATAATTTCAAACTATTTTTTATTAGCTAAAAGCTTGTGCTCATCAAATCTAAGAAAATAAAGTTACATTAGGGAATTATTTTAGGTAGTCAGATTCCATTTGTACATTTGTACATGACTATCTTAATACATGTCATTTTCTTGAGATTGCATCAACAAAAACTAAACTGATAACCTTATTATACATGTTATTAGGGAATTTTTGTAAATGACTATGTTAATACATGTTATTTTTTTTAGATTGCATCAACAAAAACTAAACTGATAACCTTATTATACATGTTATTGTTCTGAGTATTGGTTATTCCTATTTTTTTTTTAAATACAAATGTATTAATGAAAGATTTAAATTCTGTTAGGATGATAATAATAGTTTATTTTCATATTTGATTAAACACTTAACAACAAATTGACTATTATATTTCAAATAAAAAATAATAATGTATCTTAAATAAACATTTTTATTTTTTGTGTTTTGTGTTTTTCAAAGGTGGCAAAACCGATCATAAGTGATGTGTCCAAACTATATCATAAGTGAGGATAGCCATCATGGGTTGCTATCCTCAAACTTGAGCTAACTCATCACTTTTATTTAATGAAAACCATGCCACTTGAAGTAAAGCAGACCTTCACTGTTGCCAAATGGTTATGGGTATTGGTTAACATGTTTTCTTACGTCCAAGTAAAAAGAGTTATTAGCCAATCAAAAGCAGTGTTAAGGCTTACTCCAAAACCAAAAGGCAATTTCAACCAAGATAGTATTTGGAAGAAAGTCAATATCCCTTGTGATCATCACTTAAACTATTCCCTTAAGTCAGAAGAAAAGGAGTTATTACCCAATCAAAAGCAGTTTTAAGGCTTACTCCAAAACCAAAAGACAGTTTCAGCCAACATAGTATTTGCAAGAAAAACAGTATCCTTTGTGATAGTCATTGAAACTATTTCCAATTCTGTCATATACTTTTTAATAACATCTAGTTTTAACCTCATACATATAACCAGATACAGTTTAACTCGTACCTTAGAGATGAACTTTATTTTATATATTTAAAAGAATAATTAATATATATTTGTAGTACTTTTCAAATCCTTTAAACCATAAATAAATTATATTTTTCTTACAAAGTTTCTCCCTTATTATTTCTTTCCCTGATTTAAAAATTCTAAATTAAAATAAAATTGTAATTCCAATTTAATCCAATTAGTTAAACAATCTTATGATTTTGATATAAAGTACAAAGTTTTAGATCTTGGTAGAGTTTAATAACCTTATTTACTTTCCTAATATAAATTTGTTAGTTAAACAATCTTGTGATTTTGATATAAAGTACAAAGTTTTAGATCTTGGTAGAGTTTAATAACCTTATTTACTTTCCTAATATAAATTTGAATTTGAATGCCCAACCATGGTAGGTATTTTAAAACTTAACAACCCATCAAATTTGACTTCGACTGTTTTCAGTACTTATTTCAACAATTACAACAAATAATGTTGATGAGTCTGGAATTTGAATGCCCAACCAGGGTAGGAATTTTAAAACTTAACAACCTATCAAATTTGACTGTTTTCAGTACTTATTTCAACAATTACAAAGAAAAATGTTGATGAGTCTGCAAAAATTTTCAACTATATTTATATTTGACTATCAAATTACAATTACAACTAAAAATGTTGATGAGCCTGAGAAATTTTCAACTATATTTAACCATCAAATTAACCTTGTGACCAGCAATTTTCTTATCAATTCCATCTCTACTCCCAACCTATTAAAAAAGAAGAGTTTATTCCTTCAAAACTAATACATTCAGAATATTTTTTAATGTATGCTAGCTGACTGGCCTGCTCAATGGATAGTTGCATGATCAACATTTAAACTAATGGTTTAAATATATTTAATTCTGTTTTAAAAAAATTAGTCAACTCTGATTTTAAAATAAATTGTATTTTAAAAATAATCATAGAACATTCTGATTTTAAAATAATTTGTATTCAAAGTTTGAGATTCTTTAATATTTTATTTAATTTTTTTTTAAATTTAGTCCATTCAATTTTGATTTTAAAATGATTCGTATCTGAAGTTTGAGATATATTTATCGTGTAGAACCAGCTTCATTTTCTGGTTTTAGCCGTTACTGTAGGTGCCACAGACACAGACTCTGTGCGTTGTCTGTAAGGTGAAATGGGTTCCTAAGGAGAAAAGAAGCTAAGGAAGAAATTTGTAAGGTGAGTAATGAAGTGGGTCAAAGCTAATGAAAAAAGTATCAATGGAAGAAATTTGTAAAGGAAGTGGGCCAGCAATAAAACATACAGTAAAGTCTCTGGAAGCCCCACACATGAATCTTATGAATTTTCTCTTTTTATTGTGCATTGATTCTTTTATCTTTTGGGTTTTTACTCTTAACTGTCTGAGCGGTGTCCTGGCTGGCATCTCTTACGTGAGCCAGTCAGCTGTACAGGTCTATGTTTTCTCATATCTGTAAAGCTACCAGTTACCTCCCTCAAGTTGTTGTTGCAAATAACTGGGAATCTCCATGACCATCCTGTGACGTGCTGTCTGTCAATGTAGAAGATACCCAATGGTGTGATATGGGTCAAAATCAATACGAATATTTTATGTGATGAATGATTGTTTGCTGTTCCCTGAGAGCCAGTCAGTCTATCGGACCTCACAAGGCATAGATTTCATACTGTCTGTTGCAAGTTGGATACTTGAGTTTTGAACGTTCATCTACTATTGATACCAGTTTTTCCCATGATCTAGTGTTGTTTTTAATGAGTTGGCATCATGGTTTTGCTGGTTTGCATTGTGTGAGGATTTTTTTCATTTTGTTTAGGATCTTCAGTGTCGTTGTAGATTCTGTAAATTCATGTGGTTTAGAAGTTAGAAGTTCTTGTAGCCTTTGTGTCTCTGTTTGTAGGATGAGTTTGAGCTGGGTATGCTCAAGTTTAAACATAACTCTATGTTTACACCAAGTTAAATGTGGGTCAGTTTAGAAAGCTTTAATCATTGTTGAGGGTACTGGAAAACTCCTTGCAGACATGTTCTGAAGTTTCAGTCCACTTCATAAGTGTGTGCTCTTCATATTATAGTTCCCAGCTTTCATTTTTCAATGTAAACTTTACATATAAACAGTTTCTAGTTCCAACATCTGTTGAGTTTGTAAATGACAGAGTCTGTTACAAAAGCTGGTTTGAGTCTGTACAAGGAAGACTAAGATAACAGAAATGGACCTGTTTCTGCGGTTTTATCCCTTGCTTTTGCAGCTGATTTTGCTATCAATTGCAGTAGATTGTGGCCACCATGAGCAGCACTTGAGACCTCCACCAACCACCAACTTGACAGACCAGTTTTCTCATTTATCATTCAAAGAAGGATACTCTGTTATCTGGGGAGGTCCAAATAATGTCCAGCAACTAAATGGTGGCAACCTTGTGAAACTCATCCTTGACAATTCCTCAGGTATATAGATCATCATATTGTTTGATTGTTTGAGTTCTCTTTTCTTAGCTTGCTTCATCCTTGTTCTCTGATGGCAGCCTGCCTGAAAATTTAGATGCTAGTGGTTAGAAACATGTTGTTTTTTCTCCATAATGCAGTGAAATTGAACTCTGGGACAGCAATCCTTCGGATGATTGTCTGAGACACGTAATGGGTCAGACAGTTATGCCAAACCTGCTAGCTATGCTCCAATGACTGTTTGTAGAATTAAGTTTGAATAAGTGACGAAAAGGGACTATCCACCATGGGAATCCTCACCCATGAATGAAATGTACTTGCTCTTGCAGTTCCCTATGCATGGTCAGACCTAGACTCAGGGGAGAAAGACTGCCTGCCTGTAGATGATCCATCTAATCCTTCAATTTCCCCATCTTAATCTTCAACATTTCAGCTAAAATTTCTCTCCCCTTCAGTAGATTGATGCTTCTTTGATAACTCTCAGCTGACCTAAAAAATAATCAAACACACAACCAGTCTCCTTTTTATTGGATCACCTGCTTCTTTTTAACCTCAGCAGCTACAGCTTAAAGTAAATAAAAGTGGTCCAAGTGAGTTTGGTTGATTGGTGAAGCCCAACTGTTCTTATCCCTCACCAAGGTTGAGGTTCAAATACCTCATAGACATGTTCACCCCTCCCGGGCTGTCTCGTCTGCATAAGTGGGCTGTTGCACAGTTTGATGCAGTTAGGGTCAGGCTCAAGTCCTGAGGCAATTTGGCGATATAGATAATCAGTCATGGCATCTTAGCCAAAGGACAGTAATATGGCTTGGAGTGATTCTGTGAACTGATTCAATTTGGTATGTGAATCTCACATCTAAGAACCAATAAATCCCCAGGGATGGAAACTGATCAGGATTCAGAAGGTTGAAAAGATCATCCTCATTTATGATGCTATTCCAGCAGAAATGTCTGTTTGTGTTTGTCTATTTATCTGTCTTATGTACAGCAAAGCAATTGACGAATATGACCCCTGTCATACTTTTCTTTCCATTGAACAGGTTCGGGATTCATTTCACAAGATGACTTCTACTATGGATTCTTTAGTGCAGCAATCAAGCTCCCTGCAAGCTATTCTGCAGGAGTTGTGGTGGCATTTTATGTAAGCTTTCAGCATATGCTTATTATTTTTGTTTTTGCTTTTCGGCATATATGATCAAAGCAGCTTAATTCAGTTTACTGAATGATCTAAACATTATTAACTAAACCACGAATGCTTGATATGCCTCACTGTTTTTCTTTTGTTTTCTTTTCAGACTTCAAATGCAGACGTATTCCCTCGTACACACGACGAACTAGACCTGGAATTCTTGGGTCATACCACACGTAAGGAATGGATTTTGCAGACAAATGTTTATGGGAATGGAAGCGTTCACATGGGCCGAGAAGAGAGATTCCACCTCTGGTTCGATCCTTCGGCTGATTTCCACGAATACAGCATTCTTTGGAATTACAACCATGCAGTGTGAGTGTCGTCACTCTTTACCCTTTTATAGTGCAACCCAATAATACGTGTAATCTTATGGGTTTTCTAATGAATTTCCCTTAAAAGAGAGTCAAAATCACCTCAAAAAAAAGGGAGTCCTCTTCAATGGGTTGGTTTAAGTGTCACGAACTAAGGGTTTCATGCTAAGAGGGTAGGGGTGAAAGACCACCCAAGCGTCTCGCACATAATATAAGAGGCTCTCACACACACACTAGAAGAGGGGAAAGATGAAAGTGCATTAGAAGAGGGGAAAGATGAAAGTGCATTGGCCAGTGGGTTTGAGGTTTTATGGTCAAATCAAAAAAATTATGGTAAGATAAAAGAGGGTGAAAATATGAGAGAGTTATTAGTTTAATTATGAGTTGGAGATATCTTTAATTAGTGTAGGTGATTAGGACATTTTGATTAGATTAGGTTACTAGTAAACTAAATAAGTAGAGACAATTTAGTGGGTTAATTTGAAATTTATTGTTGCAAATGATGAAGCTCCATGGGATGAAGTGGAGAGTTGTGAGAATCCTCCACGAGTCCACATTCCAAAATGACCTATACAATTAACTCCAAATTTCTATAAGAGAAGAATGTCTCAATCTCCAATACAAAGATGTGTGTGTGTGCGCGCACTCAATATAATTTATAAACACTATGTCTACTACTAAAAAGATAAATTAATGAAATATGCATAGTAGAGAGAACTAGTGCCCACAAAGGGAATGATATCTTCCTTGCCATAATTGTAATTAAAGATGTAGGGTTTAAACTTCCAAGGTATGAGTGGAATTATGCCAATGAATATGCCCTAGGATGTAGGGTTTAAACTTCCAAGGTTTTATCTTCCTTGCCATAATTGTAATTAAAGATGTAGGGTTTAAACTTCCAAGGTATGAGTGGAATTATGCCAATGAATATGCCCTAGGATGAATCAAACGAACTTGCAACATTGGAGCCAAGCTAGCCAAAGGAGTCCTCGTAGAGGTGTTGGAGATGACAGTGCAAGTAGCCCTAGGAGCTTGGGAGAGGTGGAAGGAGATCAATTGCTAATTTGAGTGTGTACCTATAAATTAAGGTTTTCAAAAGAAGAGCCCAAAAGAAATCCAAGAAGATTTACAAAGAGAAATTGGATGGTATAAATAGGCAAAGGAGCAACCTCAAGACATAAAAGAACACTTGCCCCAACATTCAACTCCATGGCTCTAGTGTGTGTGAGTGATTGTCACCATTAGGTATGGTGAGGAGGGGTGGATCTCATATGTGTGGGCCAATTGTCAGTTGTATCAATGGATGACTCTAAGGGTGTTGGTTCAATGGAGACCGAATGAGAAGGTGTGGGATTGATTGTCAACTTGTGTCTACCATTGGTTTCAATTATCATTGAGAAGTTTTTCTCGAAGTAATTGTTGTCACCCTATGTTGATGGTTGGTTTCACATAGTAATTATCACCATGTTTTGATGGTTGGTTACAAATATCATTGATTAGTCCTTCATGCAAAGTCTAAAAATATTATGACTACCCAAATAGTTTTTGTGAAGTGGTGTGGATCTAGTGTGTGTGAGAACAATTGTCACCTTGTGAGAATCGTTGGCTCTAAAGATGTTGGTTAAGCTAAGGTTTGATGAAGAGGTGTGGATTTGGTACATGTGTGGGAGCAATTCTTACATTGCATGGATAGTTAGGTGTGAGGGTGTTGGTTGAGCTAAAGAGAGGCATCATAACTTTCTGTACCATGGCCATGGAAGCCATTGAATGTAGATCAGCATAGAAAGTCTTTAACAACATTGATTGATCTAGAGATGTGGCACAACATTTTGCACCGTCTCATTGAAGCTATGAAAAATAGATTGACATAAAGGGTCCTTTTAGAGTGTGGGGTTAGTAAACTCTCATCTCTAAAAGGAGAGCCAATAGTCCCAACCTCCTAGAATGTATATAATCTGCAAAATCTATCGTATTCTATCTGAACACCTACACTTGATGAAGGATCCATAAGTTTTGAAGTTCTTCCGGCCTGGTAGTGGCCATGATAAGAACCCTCACTTACTATTACAGCAAGGCATGAAATTAGTCCATCGTCTAGATCTGTGAATAATACTCTTCTCTCTGCTGATCAGTGATATGTATCTGTTGCTATGATTCTTCTAATCAAGTTCTCTCTATTGCTGTGAATATATACATTGTTTTAATAGCGCTCTGATTGTTTTGATTGGACCTCTTTGACTCAGCCAGCCTATATTTATACATGCAGATTTTTAGTGGACAACATCCCTATTCGCGAGGTAGTCCACACCCAAGCCATGGGATCGCAGTATCCTTCAAAACCAATGTCTGTATACTCTACAATTTGGGATGGATCAGACTGGGCCACCGAAGGAGGAGCATATCCAGTTGATTACAGATTTGCTCCATTTGTAGCTTCTTACACCAGCCTTGAGCTGGACGGATGTGTTTGGAATCCTACACAGTCCACGCCACTGTGTTCATACACACGCCACCCTACAAATCCCGTTGATGGCCCCCAGTTCAAGTCTCTGGATGCCACGCAGAGAGCAGGAATGGATTGGGTCAGAACGAGGTTTATGACATATTCATACTGCCATGATTCTTCAAGGTATCCCAGTGCACCTCCAGAATGCAAAAGGCCTTCAGGATCCACAGAAAACCATCGTTATGACCATGTATTTGAACAAGAAGAAGAGCCTCCTACCAGGACACAATTTGCAAAGTATGGTAGAATGAAATTCTCTATTCCTCCTTCCAAGAGAATGCCAAGGCCAAATCAAGACATGGGCTTGGAAAGGAGAACATATGGCCAATGGTAATGACAATTGTTTTGTTTATTCATTCGTTTTTGGAAAGTTGAGACAGAATTCAATCTATTTATTGAAATATATACGGGAAATAACACCTTTAGATAATTGGTTTTAGGCTGGTTCTGTGTTATTGTATATCAATAGATTTATCAATAAGATATGTAAGATGTATGATATATATATATACTCCAACCTGATGTAATAGAGAGTCATGTTATCACAGTTCTCAGGCTTTTGCAGGTTTTCACTCGTCTTGTGAGAAAACTGCATGTATAAATAATGATATGGATATGGAGAGAAATTGGATTATAGGTTGATTTATATAAACATCCTCTAACCTGATGAAAAAAGAGCACGTTCTCACAGTCTTCAGCCTTGTGCAGTTAAATAGGTTTTCAATCTATCTTGTGAGAAAATTGCATCTTAAAAAATGATATGGATGTGAAAGAGAAAATGATATCGATCCGAAGATAAATTGGATAAAGGTTGATTATAAACATAAAACCTGAGTGAAAGTAGAAATGGGAGGATAAGAATAACCAGGAAGTATCAATATGCACTGTAAAGTTCACAGGGTAAAAAAAAAAAATATTGAAGTTGTTATTATTTTTATTGTTATTTTTTTTTATCACATATTTTAATTTTGTTTAGAATAATAATAATTTGGAAGAAGTCCAAATTGATTTGTATCATGAGTTAAATGAGAACTATAGTGTTGAAAATCAATGGATGTAGGAAAGCATATTTTAGTCTTGAAAATAATTGTTAATTTTGGTTTTGGGACAAAAGGAAGGTCATCTTCTTAGTTATTCATATGGTTTTGATCTTTGGGATTGTAATATCTCTAAGAAAATTGGGAGGAAAATCCACCAAATCCAAAAGTTGTTTGTAATATATAATCTTAAAATTAAAATTAAGTGCAATGCACATTATTATATCTTTTTTTTTTAGAAGTTGAGCTTCCTTTTATCTAAGATAAGGTTATGTTCAGGTACTTAATGTATGAGCACAAGTTAATTGGCATGAAGAATGAGAGGTTTTCTATCATCATTTCAAGAAAACTTGGAGGAAAATCTAGCAAATCCAAAAGCTATGTGTAATATATTATCTTAAAATCAAGTGCAATGCACATCATCATATCCTCCTTTTAGAAGTTGGGATTCCTCCCATCTAGGGTAAAGTTATATTTAGGTACTTAATGTACGAGCACAAGTTCATTAGCATGAAAAATGAAAGGTTTCCTATCATTATTCAAACATCTGTAGAGACACTCGAGGAGGATGCCTTATAAGATATCAATATTGTTAAAAGCATGATCATAACTTAGTTTAGTAATAAAATGTTCAATGGGAAGATTGAGAATAAGAGAAAGTTGAATTACTACAAAGTAATCATTAATCCAAAATTAGAAGATCAAAAATATCTCAAAAATAAATATTACAAAGATAAGAACAAATTCTCTATCAAATTCCCATGAGCCCGGCCTACTAAGACATTAGATCTAATTTTCATAACATTTGTAATAAACTAAAGTCTATAACTTATTTACCTATAACTAATACATTAGATCTAATTTTCATAACTTTATCAAACGGAACTCAGAAATTTTATCTCCAATTTACTCCATCACATAATAGCATGATAAAACAATGTAACTAATTTAACTTTGAAAATAAATAAAATAAAATTGATCTCATTGGATGATAATCATCATCATAATCTTTAATATTGCAATACCCATGTTGTAGCGCCTGTTATCCCCGATATCTAGGGATAACTAGGAGATCATGTCTCGAGGCCCACATGGTCCTAGACATGGAGTACCGAGAGCAGGGTTGACTTGAGCATGGCCCTGGAGGGCCCATCTTTCTTCTTCTTCGTCAGATTTGTCC
>SNQJ01S0007804.1:477098-493951 GCA_010110895.2 Picea sitchensis | reverse complement strand
CCACTCCAACTTGTTTCCGATCATGGGAAACACTTTGAGAATGAGTCTTCATCGAACTCTCATCTCGGTTAGGATTCTCTCACGAGTTTGCCTCACCATATTACCCTCAGTCTAATGGATAGGTCGAAGCAGTTAACAAGGTCCTCAAGACCATGTTACAATGCATGGTTAATAAACATGAGACCAATTGGCATCACATGTTATTTTCTGCGCTATGGTCTTAACGGACGACTGTGAAAATATCTATTGGTTTCACGCCATTTCATGTAGTCCATGGGGTTGAGGCCACTCTTCCCATCGAGTACGAAATTCCCACCCTACGCACTGCAATTGAGATATTACCCAACACTTCTCCAATGGAGAAGCACTTGCTGAACTTAGAGTCTTGGGATGAAGATCGTCGATCTTCATTACAAAACAATGAGGTAGCTAAAAAATGGTCAAAGGCTACCTTTGATCAACATGTCAACCTTCGCTCATTCCATGAAGGCGACCTTGTCCTGGCTTGCGATATCACTCATGATACCTTTGGCCATGGAAAATTCGAGTCACTATGGCATGGCCCATACATTATCCAACATTGCCTCACCAAAGGCACATACATCCTCGCCTCTCCTGAAGGCCTCTCTCTCAAAGAACCCGTCAATGGGTTGTATTTAAAGAAATTTTATGCTTAAATGTAGTCATTCTACTTTAGGTTATTTCTTTTATAGTGTTTTTAATCTTTTTTCCATCCCTCACGCCTAAACTCTCATTTTTGCTATTGACAAATGCTTCCTCCACCGACCTACCACATCGGTTACGCCGACTGCGCCAGCCATTGGACACAAAATCTCCCTTCGGCTGCTTGGGCTCTCTACACCCCCTCACATGAATTGCTCCATTCGAGCATCGTATGTTTGGGTTCAGTGACCAACAACCAAGCCGAATACACTGTCGTCCTTGGCCTCCTGGTCGATGCCCAACATCATAGTATTCGTCACCTTAGCGTCTTTCTCGACTCTCAACTAGTCATTCTCTATATCAACAATGTGTACCATGTATGCGATCCTTGCCTCTTTTTCAAATACCTACAAGTTAGACTGTTATCTCGACATTTTGATTCCATTACATTTACACATATTCCAAGACAATTGAATCAAATTACAGATAACCTAGCTAATATTGTGTTAGACTGGCATATATCACATCAAGCTACCTCTACATATACATAAACATATCAACAACATGTCATAGAATATCTAGATTAGACATCATCAATACATTAACGAAACACATGTAAACATCACATAGATCTCAAAATGTATACTCATGTATATATTGAAAGGTCCACAGCGCCATCCAAATGTTTACATACAAAAATACAAGTATCTGCAGGCCAGTGAAGCACCTCGATATAAAATGGGCTCACCAGCCTATATACAAAAAATGCATCAATACATAGAGCACCACTCAAGGTGCCTCTAGAGCACCACCGCCTGCCCCTCCCTCAGGCGGTGGTTGCCCACCCCCTACTGGTCCCTCCTGCCCTGGAGGTAATCGTCTGGTCATCGCAGCACCAGGTACTACTGCCCGCCATGGCGGCGGAATCCCCACACATTGCTCCAGGATACCCTCAACCTAGATGTGAGACCACATGCCCTCAAGCACATCCTGTAACACCACCTCCAGGCGATGACTTATGTCCTCAAAATCTACTACGGTAGCCACCGGAGGAGCATGTAATGGCCCAGCACCAGGGTCATCAAACCAACATCTCCTCGCCGCCCTCTCTGGATCAGCTGGTCGTTCCACGACATCCTCACGCTGACGTCTCTCTCCCTGCGCTGGTCTCTTCGACTCCTGATGAGCTGGTGCTCTTCGCAACTGCACCTCGCACCCGCAAGGTGACACATCTGCACATACACACAAGCAACAAATAGTATCAACATCTATATCATATACATATGTCATGCTATCTCAAACAAAAAATGTATATATCAACATCATCAACATACCTCGATGGTCAAACACCTCCCCTGGAGGTAGCACCATGTCTGGATCCTCCCGGAAGTCAACCCCGGCATAGGGGTACTGCAATATCACCTGCGACATCTATCGCTACACCTACGCCGCCTCAGCTGTAAAGAAGTGGCCACCCTCACCACCACCATGGTGAAGCAAAACAGTTGACCACCACTTTAGTCGTGGCTCTCACACCCCAGGCGCACCCAATAAAATCCTAGGGCACAACATCGGCACCCTCTCTAGAAACTAGGCCACCAGGATGGACCCGAAGGCAAACTCTCTGGTATCCATGGACCGACAGTGGTCTAGCTGCCCTACCATACTGGCATGTAGTGTAAGCCCCCAGGTGAAGCGCTCATCGGCTAACACTCTCTCCATCACAATCAGTTGGCCACCACTGATCCGCTACATCACCAGCGACCCATAAAATCTCACAATCCTCGTTGTTATATAGCGATGCGCTAGGGAATCCATCGCCCCAATGCTCATGACCGTGCCAGACATAAATTTCATCCCCGAACAATATCTCCAACCAACCGTCACTAGCAACACATCCCTTGGTAACACCGGCTCCCTCGGTAGGGGCGTTCCCCGAAACGGGAGCCTAGTCAAAAAATACACATCCTCCACCACAGTGAAGGCAATCTGTTCTCCCCGCACTATGAAGTAATGCAGGTCTGGAATCCACATCCAGATAAGAAACTGTAGGAGATACTCCTATGCCCGTATCAACCGACACTCAAAGAACTTCAACAACCCACTAGCTACCAAATTCGCACGTACACCTGGCTCCTCAATAGCCACGACGTCTCGTAGCTGGGACCAATCCCTCTCTCGCGAACCAACCAACATCATGCAAAAATATCACCTACAACTACATAAAATAGTCCTAAGTCAGCCACATGAACAATCAACCACATCAAAAAGATAAGTTTTACAACCGCCAACCTTGCCTCCAAGGCGGGGCTGTTTAACCCATAGGCGCGCACACGTGTGTTCCTATTCAATCCACAGGCGCACACATATGCACGCCTGTCCAATCCATAGGCATGTGCATATGCGTGCCTATTTACTAGATAGGCACACTCTCAAGTGTGCCTATCCATCCTTCAATCACGCACGTGTGCACGCCTACTTAACTTACAGGCACGCTCTAGAGCGTGCATGTTTAATACACAGTCACGCACACATGCGCATTTGTGTAGCTGACAGACATGCATATATTGCACACCCTTTTCCTTCTTATCGACACCCCCATGCACATCTATCTGGTGGGTAGGCATGCACATGTGTGTGCCTACTACCGGATCGCCCGCGCACATGGGGTCCACACTCATAAACACCCCCTGTACGGCCCTCCGTACAACCCCTGCCCAAAAAATGAAACCCTAATTCTATGCAGGATGATTAGACCACTAACCTAAAGCTCACTGGTCCTCGATCAGATGCCTCATCCTCCCAGAATCTCCAAAACTCCTCTGAATACTTCTCGCCCAATCACTATAGCAACAAGTACAAATGAGGTGGCAATGTGGGCCCTACAGCTATATATAGGCCTTTTTACCAAACTCCCACTCACCATTCCGAGAGCTCTGAGCATCCATTTCTCGATCCGTCTTTAGCCACGGGATCAGCATCCCGTCATCTACATCACGACAATCCCTGGGCCTCTTTTTATCCTGAGTCCCTAGAATGCCATTTTTCATACCCTGATAAGGTATGCATGCGCTTATTCAAAATTATCAAATACATGCTCATATATTTGATTTTCTTCAGATATTGCTCATGTCAGGTATTTGGTTTTCATGTGTGCAGGTACTTGGTCATCATACATCAACACAACCCCTTCAGGTATATACTCAGCACTGGCATGTAGTCATTCCCTCTGAATCTCACTTACATTTCCAGTCACACCCTTTGACATTTGCCTCTAGAATCCCCATTTCCATCTCTGCAGTACCAACACCTCCATTTGCATCTTTGGTACTGTCACCCAGTAGCACTCTTACCCACATGAGTTGTCCCATTCATAGCACCCTTTTACGTTGTTGACACTCATGCTGTTTTTCAAAAGCCTTTAGGGATGGGAGTCGCGATAGTCTTACATCATGTCGCGAATCAGACACATACTCCTTCTCCTCATTTTGCTAGCTTTCCCAACAGACTCCCAGATTATCTCTTCGCATTTTTATTTTTTGACTGCACCTCTGCAGTATCATGAACCCTCCATTTCATCCACAATCTGTTTGCCCATTTGAAAATTTCCCTTCATTTCACCTACCTCATATAGAAACCCACACATGGGGCCCCCACCCTCCATCAGTTCTCTGAGCAACTTATGCCCTACCCGGGCCAACCATATCACATTGGGGCACCTGTTTCTATATTTTTACACTTATCCCAAATTATTCTTTATTTTATTGTACAAATCCCTTTGTTTCCCACAGTTACATTACCTTTTTGTCGTCACCTTTGACGACCTTCTTCCCTTTTTGGCCAAACGCAACCCATGTCACCCTTGGTTGGGGCACTACTTATCATCCACCCTTGACGAAATCATCCATCTCTTCAGAGTACCCTACAAGCCACTTACCTCTACCCTCTGAGTTTGTTCACCTTGTCCCACCTCTAGCACAACTTATCCCCTGTCTTGTTGTCCCCCTGACACTCGACCTCGTTGAATGGTTGCGGCCACTTTTATCTCAAATATACTCCAAACAAGGGTAGTATTGAGTCTTCCTACATCTTGACTTCATCCATGTACCTCCTAAACTTCATAACCTCACCTAGTAGATTTCACGAAGCCATTTTCTTATGGGAGTCGTGTCCCCCTTTTTATCGACCTCAGCACAATTTTCCAGAAGGGCGACAGTATCTTGATTCTCACTACCCATCTAATGAGAGATCTCAGATGAAACAGGGAGAAACACAATTGCTCCCTGCTGTCGTTGACCCCCATAACATTCAACGTCAACACTTTCTCATGTTACGGTGGGTCTTACTTTGCGACTATTGCAGTTAGTTCTTTTACTTGCCGAAGACCTCTGAACTTGGCTGGGCTATCAATGCCCACAGAATCTGTGATACTTCTTACAACCGTCACTGCCTGCTATTCAGAGTATGTTCATCCATAGAATTGTCTTCTACCTTTATCATGACCACCCCTGAGAGCACTGTAGTGGTCTACATCACCACTTTATTCCTCTTTTTGAGTTACATGACACGAGCATGGGGCATGCCCGCCTCGTTTGTACACAATTTGTTTTTTACCCACCTCATGGAAGGTTGGGTTCTACCGGTTCCTTTTTTCCTCCCACTATTGCTCTGTCTTACAACAACACTCTCAGTAGAAGAAACATTGATGGATTTCAGCTATACGTATGCTCCTAACCTCATCCATCAGGGGGCATCTATTATCACTGAAATTTCGTTTGCACATGGTTACAAGAATTCAGCATCGTCAAACAGTTATGAAGTCATCCATGGACCTGAATTAACACAAAAGCATTCATAAGAGGTCAAAAACTATACAAAATAGTGAAAAATTGAAGGGATCTATGAAGACATTGGGTGCGCGTGCACATGCGCGAAACAGAAACGCACAATTTGCGCACATGCGCACGATGCGCGACTGTTGTCGCAAAAAGCCACGCACCTGAGAAATGACGCATTTATGAGAGTGGTCGGCCTCCCACCCACTTCTAGTTCATCTTCCAAGATGATTTGACACTCAAATCTAGACTGGATTCATCTGGATGTTGGTCAAAGACCTAGAAATGCCCTGATTAGCCTCTTTACACACTACAAACTAGTTGAACAATAGCTCAAAGGAATGCTATAAAAAGGCCATGGATACACTTCATTTTTCAAGGAATTCAAAGAAAAGTTATGCTACAATTATTCTCTTGAGGACTCTTCTATCCTTGCCAAGAGTATACTTGATCATTGCATTGNTGAGTGGATTAACAAAGAATTTTTTCACCATTTTCATTTTCATTGTTGTAAGAAGAGCTTACTTGTGGGGGTCCAAGAGCCCTCCCTTAGAGGAAGAAGGGACTCATAGTCCCCTTGCTTCTCGGTGTTTTCTTTCACTAATATCAGCCTTATCATTAGTGACATGGGTCTCATTGTTCTTTTTGTCCTTATGTCCTTATGTTTATAAATTTAGTTGTTGTTTCATTTCTTAGTTTAATTCTTAGTTGTTGTTTTATATTTCTTTTTCTAACCCTTTTCCTTGTAGCTGTCCTTCTCAGCAAACCCAACTGAGCTTGCAAGCACCTCTATTTTTCTCACTAAGGTGATGAAAAAGGTGCAACACCGATGTCCCTCATTTCTCAGTTGATATTGGTCCAGTGTTTTTCACACTTGGACCATTTTTCTTATATTTCCCGATGAGGTTCCTAAGCTATTTTAACCTAATATTCGGTCGATTTCCTTATACGATCAATGCTGCTTTCCCTTAGTACCCGTATGTCGTGCTCTTCGGGGTCTCGGACCTTTTGCACCATGTATATATAGTCGATCCTTTCCACATCTTGGTGCTCTTTATCGTACCACCTCTCCATATCCTTGCATGTCGCTAGTACCATGAGGGTGTCTTCCTAAAGCTTGGTTATCCTTACAATGAATAGGTTCCACTCATCTGTAAATTTGTTGTAGGCATCCTTGAATTCTCTCCTTAGGAACATCGCGGCCTATGTGGTGTCCTGGTAATACTTCGCCAAGTGGCTCAAATGTTCCAATTCTTTTAGAGAATTAGCCAGTTCCTCTTCATACCTTTTTTCTCTATCTAGGGTGGAATTTTTTATTTCCATCCCTGCGTCAATAAGTTCAGATGTTTTAGCATGCTCTGTGTTTATCAACTTTTCCTCCATGGTGATAAGGATGGAGAGATCTAGAGTGATCCTCCTCTTCTTGGTGGTTCTCTTCACAATAGCCTTTCTTTTCCGGTGATAAGCGATGGCATGTATGTCGTCTACTTCATCAACGAGTTCGGGGATTTGATTATCTCCCTAGGTGAGCATATTTCCCAGGCTCCCGATGGTATATATTTTTTCAGGAATGGGGTCTTGAACTTATTCCCTGTGTCTCAAAACCCTAGATTTTTTTTTTCTCATTGGGAATTTGAGTATCGATTGAAATTGAGGCATCGAGGGTAGGCTCCGTACTTACTTGATTATCGGCCATTGAGATGTCGATTTCTTTCTGTGGATCTTATTCCTTTTTCTTGGTCGTCTCTGGCTAATCCTTTGGACTATATTCTTGGGTATCTAGTGCATTGGGAAAATCACTATCTAAGACACTCTAAACTTCTTGTTCATTCTGTGGAAGGCCCTAAATTCAAGCATCAGGAGCTGGGGAAGATGTCTTCTCTGGCTCCTTTTCTTCTATGATCTGTACAGGGGTCACCGGGGATACCTCTGAGCTCTCTTCATCATCATAGATGTTTATTAATTCATGGAGGGGGTCTGGTACACATTCTCCCACTGATACCTCGACTGTCTTCGGCTAAGGTGAAACACTCACCAGTGATCTGACCTGTGGTGTTGTGATTTTAGGGTCATCTAACCCGGTGATTTCATCAATGTCTATTAGTTCAAGGATGCTTGGGACTATATGGATTTCATCTAGGTTGTCGACAGGGGACCCTATCATTCCTTTAAGGTCTGGGTCATCTTCCAGCTGATCAATTATCCGTTGCACCTGTTCTATCATAAGTAGGCCCCTCTCCCGTGTGTTTTGAGTCATAGGGAAACCTATATATTGCACTAGGGCTACCAGGGGGACCTCTGCTACTTCGAACGCTACCTAGGGAACTGCTACTTCGATTGCTATCATTTATTTTCTGGCTCTGAGGGCCTCTTGAGCCGATTTATCTATGGTTTTCATTTGTTCATGTAGAATCATGGCTCTGAACATGGTCATTTTGGGGTCATACATTCTTGCCACCACCTCGTCCTAGTCCTGGGAATTTTCTGTGAAGATTTGATCTTCAAATTTGTCATTGGCATATGGCCAACAGAATGACACTTGTGAGGCATGTTTCAAGACCATACCCTTTGTTTCGTTCTTGCATAATCGACAGGTCTGGAATCTAAACTCCAATTGGCTCAGCCCCTCTTTCTTGGCTTGAGTAGTGTCCTTCACCAAGTAGAAGCCTACATGGAATCCATAGGGTATAAATACACATTTTTTATCGTTGACCAGGGTGGCATTGTAGCCTTGCAGGATGGTTTGGTATCATATCGCTTCCACTACAATCCAGTCAGGGACATGTGTTGGTAGGATATGAGGTTCTTTGGTGGCCTCGAACACCTTGATGTAGGTATCGTGCTCATTCAGGTACTAGTGGACGATATTTGATATCATCTTTTTGGCCACAGCCGATAGTCTTGGGAATTCTTTCTTGAAAAGAATAAAATAAATACGTACGATGAATTCATCGAAGATGAGGGAGTAAGATTTTTTGTACCTATTCTCCCATAAGATGTTGAAATATACATGGACCAGGAGTTATGTGACGTGCCAGCTTAGGTTCATGATGTCAAAAATGTTTCTGGCACACATGACATCTAGTAAGTATGAAGCCATGTAGAAGGATGGTGTCTCTCCTTCCTTTGGTGTTTGATCCTGTTGTATGCAGATACTTAGTTGTTTAGAAATGATGGCTCCCTAGTTGAATCCACTCCCAAAAATGGCCACTGTATAAGCCAGAGGCATCCATGCCTCTGAAAATATGGAGCAATATTTCTCCCCATACAACTAGAAGATGAGAGCCATCAGGTAGATGTATGGATCCTTTAAGTTGGTCACCTGGTACCAACTGAAGGTTTGATTGGTGTATTTTATATATTCTCTCCACAATGAGGCCATCACCCAGCTGGTGTCGTAGCGCTTGTAGAATTTGACAACGAAATCAGTGTTCAGTCCCTCCTCGGGGTCTCTAAGCTTGTAATACTTCTGTAACTCCACCAGAAGGAACACTCCAACACACCCACCATTGTCGTTGTTGATAAAACAATTTTGTGTGCCTGTGTGGTCAATGAGCCACTTCAAGAGTTCAACACAGGGAAAGACAGGGGTTCTGTTAGCCACCATATGCAGATATGACCACCATATTTTTGGGAACACTTCGTCGTCGAGTGCTATGACATCAAGATCGTTGTGTGGGATGCATTCTAGGTATTCCTTCTAGCTGATTTTCTTAAAGAGCTCTCCCCAATGTGGAAGTGCCATTTTGGACCCTGTGATTGCCTTTGTATCTCCAAAGGTCGACGGTTGAATGAAAGATTTATTTGTCTATGTTTTGATGATCGACTTTAGTATTTGGGTGAATTCCAATTGTCTTGTGATCCCTGGAGAGGAGCCTTCACCTTATTCTAGTTCTTTCAGCTTTGGCTCTTCGGTGATCGTCTAGTTGTCAGATTTCTTGGAGGCATTGTTCCTACAATCAAAATAAATCTTTAGAGCTTGTGTACATAGGAACACTGTATAAAAATATATATGAAGTGTAAACATGTAAAATTTACACACTTGGTACATACCTGTAAAGCTTGCTAAACCTAGTTATTTGATTCTCACAGAATCTATGTAGCTCTTGAATTGCTCGTCTCGTTTCTCCAGATGCTCTGAATTTCATAGTGCATAGAATGATTCTGCTTACCATTACTTGAGAGGATTTAAAACAACTAAGAACTTACTTTGTTGCATCAACCATTAAATTCGGGTGATGAGTGCAATTTAAAAACAACCTGTCACTGAATATCTGTAACTTGAATTCATCGTGGGTTGATAGTGGAGGCATGGGGGTGATGCGGTCTATCGGTGATTTAAAATGACCATGTTGATTGGCACACAAGGTAGCAACTAATGAGGGATCTGGTATTAATTAGTCCTTTAAATGCTCCAAATATCATCGTATCTAGTGCTAAAACGTCCCATCGTGTCGCTTTCTCAGTGGGCGGATTGGGGATCGGGGTTATGCTATTAATGTTTTCTCCAATGTACCTCACAAAATCTCTGACGCCGATCAATATCATCGTATGATGCTGATGTGGAAAAACTGACTCGGAGGTGTGACTTGGACCTAGGCAACCAAGAATGACCCGTGGTAAAACTAGATTGTATGGTTTTCCAATATGGAAAAGACACATGGCATTGAAGATAGGTGGTATAATCTGTGTATGTTAAGTGGATTCGGGGTTTTCATTTAATCATTCGGTTTAAAACATACCTTAAAGTGTCAATGCTGTAAAGTTTCTGGGATCGACGATCAGTGATACCTATCATATGTTTTTCTACGGATTAGCTTACTCGAAAAAGTCCCGATATCGAAGTGTGTCGGGGATCGGCAATCGTGGGAACTCTTTAGCGTGGTCACAAAGTCCATCATGATCCTTTTAGGTCTTCCCCGATTCTGATATGCGCATCAGGTATTGGCTATTAGAGATATCTTTTCCTTATTGATTAACAACTACTCCCTTTGTCTTTTACTGATGTCGAAGGGGATTGGCTCTTAGTGGTATTGTTATGCAAAAAATTTGGTACAAACAAAACTTACTTTTGCCAATGTCAATGAAGATCAACATTCATCGACTGAGGTTTCCTGAGTGGTTCTTTTCCTTCTTTGAATTCCTTCCAATGCGGAAAATGAGTGTGTTGGGTGAAATGTCTCGGCTCTTGATTCTTTGTTCGGGAATTAAGGCTTAAGTCATGAGGTTTCATAAGTTCAAAAAGGTCTTGAAAATCTAATGAGAGTCATGATAATAATCAGAGGAAAAACATTTTCACAAATAATTGAAGTTGAAATAGATAGTGCAAAGATCAAGTGGTACCCAAAAAGTAAAAATTGACATAGGCTTTTTAAGGTGTGTTGAGTGCTCAACAAATGATGACTTGTTGGGAGAAAGAAGAAAATATGTTCTTTCCTTGGGCTCGGCTGATGAAAAACTTGGTTAGGAACTTAACTGGTTTTTATATCAAAGCTTATTTTTCCCTTGCATTTGGATTTTCCCTGGTTGATGCATATGGGACTTCTTGTGAGGTTTTTCAACCTTTATTCTTCCTTCTTTTCCTATAACCCTGACTCACACCCCCTTTGAAAAGAGTCTAGTAAAGCATTCACTAGCACTAGGCCTTTTAGTTACCCTTATTGATTTTCTATAGTGTTGTTCCACTACCAACGAGCATCCATATCCCCAAAGGAGTCACCTCGATGTCCCAAACCTTTCTCCTTTTCCAGCGAGTTCCCATAGCCCCAGTGGAGATGTTTGCATACCCCCTCCTACTGTGGACTCATTTGATATAGTTGACTTATTTTGGCAGAATTCCCTAAGCGAGTGGGAGAGGAGGATGTTAGTTATTTGCAAAGAAAAATGAGATGGTTAAGGTGAAACTCACTAGCTCTGTCTTTGAGGTGCATGTAGTCCTTTCAAGCGTACCATATTTACCTTAAGTTTTTACCAAACCACCAAGGAGACACTTCTACATTTCTCCAAAGTTGTTCATCTGTGCAGGTTAGATAGAAAACCCCTCGAAACCACCACGGGTTCCCCAATGTTTCTTGTGTATTATGTGAACGACGAGTTGGGAACAGATTCTGCCATATCACTTGATTTGAGGTCAACCATTTTCTTTCTAAACATGACCTTCAAAAGTGTAAAAGTACAATAGAAAAATATAAAACAAAAATGTGTTTCGCAGTCGAAATAAACATCGTAAAAGAAATTGTTTTTTTCTTTAATGAAAACATTGTTTTAGGGATTGGCCATTCACCGGGAGGGCGTTAGGTTCCCCCCTCAGATTCTGCAGTCAATAGGTGCCTACCCCAATATTCTCGTCCACCTATAAAGGTATGAGACATATATTTTGAAACTTAGAATGTTTTCCTTTAGCTTTCTACCTTTCTTCTTCCAACATGAGTAGGGTGTCACCTCTTTGTTGTAACACTGATGAGGGCTATCCTCTCGACTCTTGAACAAGTTGAAGAGATGGAAGATATATCTCATTCAAGAGAATGGATTCCTATCTGTATAATAGAAAGTATTGGGAATTCCCTATAGCTTCCTTGGGTGTAACTCTATCTTCCCATAAAGCGTTATGGAGTATATTATGCCAATTCCTCTGGTTTTCTACAACCATTTTCTTCAATATCCTCACTAGGTTCTTATTAGTTGATTCTGCCACTCTTTCCTTGTGGATAATAATTTGTAGAGTATCTAATTATGATCCCTTTGTCTAGGAAAAACTCTGTTAATAAGGTGGAAGAAAAGTAAGTTGCATTATCAAAAACAAGGAGAGAAGGGACATTGAACCTTGTGATTAGTTGTTGTTCTATGAATTGGATTACCACCTTCTCATTTACATGAGTCAGAGGGATGGCCTCTGCCCATTTCATGAAATAATCGGTGGCAGTAAGTATGTATCTATGTTTCTTTGAAGAACTTGGTTTAATTTCTCCTATGATATATAACCCCCATTGCTCAAAAGGCCTAGAAATGACCACTGGTTGGAGTGGGACAATTTCTTTCTTCTCCCTCCCAGTGATTATTTGACAAGTTTTACAGTTTCTGGCATATGTGTGAGAGTCTTTGAACAAAGTTCCAGTAACATACAACTCTCAGTATCTTATGAGCAGTGGTGTTTCCTGTAAAATGTCAACTGGAAGGACCATCATGGAGATCCTTCAGAACTTTGTCTACATATTCACGTTTGTTACATATTAAAAGCACCCCATCATAATTAACACAGAAGAGTATTGAATTTATGAGGTGATGTTGTGCGGATTTTAACCTGAGGGCTCTCCTTTCTCGAGGGTTTAGGTTTTCAGGGAAAGTCCCATGATGCAGGAGATAAGTCAATTTCTCATACCAAGAATCTTTCCTTGGGGAAATGTATGAAGCTTCACCACACCATAATGCTAATTCATTCTCCCATCTAGGGTCTTCATTTACTTGGTCTTGGGCTTCAACTGCCAGTTTGCATAACCCGTGTCCCTTAACCAATTTAGCAGTTTTTATATCTAGGTCAAATTCTTGGACTATTTCCATCCAGTTTCCTCTTCTCTCACCCATTTCTTGTTGAGTAAATAAGGATAAGACTGTAGGGTGAGGCACGATGAATTTTGTATGGTTCTTAAGGATGTAGGATATGAAGTTTTTTACTACCTTGTATACTACATAGGAATTCTTGTCTATAGCAGGGTAATTTAATCCGACCCCTTGGATATTAGTGCTCATAAACGATACCAGGGCCTCGTTGTTGTCATCATCCTTCTGAGTCAATACTGCAGCTAACGATTGGTCGGAAGTGAAAGTGTAGAGAAGAAACTCTTTGTTGAAATCAAGGCTTCACAACACTGGGGATCTAGATATTGCAGTCTTAATATTACTGAAAGCCTTCTTTTGTTCATCATCCCACTTATACTCAACATCTTTATGAATCATTTTTTGTAAGGGTTTGATAGTTTCCGCAAATTTGGGGTGAATTTCCTCACAAAATTTATTTTCCCGAAGAACGATTGCATATCATTTTTGTTGTGAGGTAATGGAAGCTGAACTATAGCCTTAATCCTTTCTGCATCTATGTGAATGCCTACTTGAGATATAATTTGGCCCAACAACTTACCTTCCTCGACACCGAAAATAGTTTTGTTAGGGTTTAAGGATATACCGTATTTCCTACACCTTTCGAAAATCTGGGTTAAGTGTTGGATGTGATCTTCTTTGTTCTTTGAATACACAGTCACGTCGTCCAAATAGACTACCACACGTTTATTGATTAGGCCCCGAAATGATACGTCCATGTCCCTTTGGAAGGTCTCTCTTGCATTGATTAACCTAAAGGGAATACATTTATAAGCGAAGGTTCCCCAGTTGGTTCAGAAGGTAGTTTTCAAGTGGTCCTCTTCTAAAACTAGAACCTGGTTGTAAACTAAGAAACCATCCAGCAAGGAAAAAAAATCAGAGCCAGACACGGTTTGCAGGAGTTGCTCCATTGGTGGGACTGGGTAGTTTTCCTTTTCTAAATCTCTAGTGAGATTTCTGAAATCTACACATAGGTGGATTTCCCTAGACTTTTTCCTTACAGGAACCAAGTTTGCTACCCAGGCAGAGTGTCTAACTTGGAAGATAATTTTGGCATCTAACAGTTTCTTTAACTCCCGACACATGAGGGGATCCAAGGATGGGTGGTACTTATGGATTTTTTTTTGGAAGGGTTTTACTTCAGGATTTAATGGGATAGTGTGTTGAATGATACGAGTATCATAATTTTTCAGATATTGGTAGGACCACGCAAAGACATATTGATATTATACGAAAACTTTGAGATAGGCCTTCCTTTGTTCTTTAGATATTGTCTTGTCGAGGTTTACATTTTTTGGGTTTTCCAGGGTTCCGAGATTTATAGTTTCATGCATGGGACTGGAACTACCAGTCTTCGTGTTTTTTAACCCCTTTAATCTTTCCCTTAGGTAAAAAAGGTTTTCTAAATTGGATATTCCCTTTGATATCTTGTGAAACTTATATTTCTCAATCATTTGATCTGTCCGAGGATCGGTTTCTATTGAATGTTCCTGGAATACTTCATCATCAATAGCCAAGTATTTAAAATTATTTTGGTTATTCAAAAATTTTATGATCTGTTCATCTCCTTAAAATACCTTCCAATTAGAAATATTGTTGGGCCCCAATGGTTTGTAGGGAAATTCCATAGTGAACAGGGAGGCTTCGTAATCTTCTAAAGGTGATATCCTTGAAGCAGTGGTGGTCAAATAATAAGAAAGAATGTTCTTTGCTCTAGGGATCGTTGTAATGTTGAAAGATTCAAAATGCTCTATTAGCCTGTGTACTTCTTGTTGGTAATTCTTCAGGTGTGGAGAGTTGCAATGTATAGTATTTCTTACTTGACTAATGATAATTTCAAAATCTCTGAAGACTTTCAATTATTTAATGTTTAATTCCATGGATTTCTTTAGCCCTTGTACTAGAGATTCATATTCAATGGTATTGTTTGTGCATTTGAACTCTAGTCTACAGGACAAAAAATGTCGTTTACCTTTTGGATCAATGAGGATGCACCCTACCACAGACCCTTCTTACGATTTAGATCCATTAAAGTATAAGGTACAAACTTGTGGGAAAAACCTATCAACTTCCTCTTTCTTTTCACTTCCCTCTCCCTTTCCTGTTTGTTTCGTGATTTCTAATGCATGTTCTTGACATAAGAGTGTTTCCTCCATCGTCGTAGGCAGTTTATCTTGAAAAATCGTTTTGGAGTTTTGGGTAAGGGGAACATCGGATGAGAGGGGGGAGAAATTCTCGAAATCGGAGTCATGAGAATAATTTCCTAGCATGGGGAATTCGGTCGATGAGGGTTCATTGAGGGTTTTTAAGTTAGTGACCGTGTGTTTTAGATATCTTTTCCTGTCAATCCTGATCATATTTGTGTGCCCTTTTAATGGCAGACAAAGGTTAGCCTAGTATGTTCTAAAGTATCTGTTTAACTGATCAGACCAATCTCGACTCAATAACAATCCATAATCTTATGGAATATCTACTACAATGATGTCAATTACTTGCACAAATATAGGGTGTGTCACTATTCTGATCGTTACATCTTTGAGTTCTCCCATGACCTTCACCTGGGTTCTATCTAGATATATTATGTTTATCACTTTTGAGAGGTACTGCATTTAATTCTTTGCAATAGACAAAGGAATAACATTTGAAGACTCTCGTGAGTCAACCAAACAATTATGGATGTTTCGGTTGATGACTTCAAATGTCAAAAAGAACAGTGGAAGAAAAGGTTTTCCCTTCTTATCTTCAAAGTAGACATTCATAGTTGGTTTATTTCCTAGATCTGTGTGAGTTAGGTTTCTTCCTTGGCCAGTGCTTGTTGTAGGATTTTCTATTGATCTCAATGCTTGTAGTAGAAAATATTTTTGTTGAGGGATTCTACACATGTCCATGACCGATATATTTTCCTTCAACTTCTTCAAATATTCTACTATGTTGTAATCCATCTTGGTCGATTCTCATGTATGGATATTTATAGGGTTTCTTCGGGGAACAAAAGGTGATTTCGGGTGATCGAGAGTTGGTTTTCCTCTCGAATTTGTGGTCATATTAAGGTCGTTCGAGATAGGTTGACCCCTACTTTGTGTTTTCACAACCAAGACTTATGTGGGTGGTTCTTGAACCTCAAATAGGTCATCGAAAGGAATAGGTAGGCCAAGATCCCATATCAACATGGTTTTTTCTTCCGATGAAGCAAATTCTTCATGATCAGTAATATTCATAACTGAGCTACTTGATTGTTCAGTTAGAGAGACTTTGTCTAGAAACTAGTTGGCCATCAAATTCATGGAATGCACCCATTGGGGGCAGTCTCTTTCAGAGTGATTCTATTGATTATAGCTACAAAAAGAGTCAGATGATGCATTTCCCAGATCGATGTTTAAGTTGGCTGGGGGATGTTCAATTTCTTTGAAAGGAGGATTTATTTTAAAGAAAGGTTTATAGGGCCTCTAGGCTTGGTTTCCCTCCCCTGCACTTCTATTCATGTCTATCATTTCATTTGATAACTTCTTGACCATGCATTGTAGGTCCTCTACATCTCCATTTCCCTTTTTGGTACCTTGTTCTGTTTGTTTCTCTAGGGGTCTAGTCAACAGGAGTCCTCTCCTAGGAGGAGGTTGAACTTCTTTTTTGACTAATGAGACCTGGTCTTGTTTACATCCCTTCATTTGAAACTCTATCGTTTTGTCTTCTTCAAAATTCTCATCTAAGCTTGGTTTGGCAACCCTTTTCACAAACATGGAAATAAAAGCCGGGAGAGCATTA
>SNQJ01S0007804.1:465510-476991 GCA_010110895.2 Picea sitchensis | reverse complement strand
AATTTATCTAGAAAATCCTTTTGAAACTTTGTCCAACTTGTTATGGATCCTACATGTAATTTAAAGTACCATGTGGAGGCCAAATTCTCAAAAGTGTAGGGGAACAACCTGCAAAGTACGTCTTCATGTTGGGCATTCATCAGTTTGATAGCTAGTATGAATTTCTTGATATGGTCTTCAGGAAATCGATAGGTTTCAGGGTCAAACTTAGGGAGTAACTTCTCTGGATGTTGGGAAAGATTATGTAATCGTCCAGGGATGGACAAAGAATATCTAGAAAACCAAGGTTGATTATTCTAAGGTGGGTTTCCCCTTTCTTCATCATGGTCATGGTTATCTTCCATGTCTTCATATCCTTGGTCAAACCCTTCTTCTTCTGAAAACTTGTTGGGCTCAAAGAAGTTGTCGGCTGGTGTTTCAAGGATTAGATTAAGAGAATGTTCGATTTTGGTGACTCAACCACTGGTATTCTTATTTGTTTTCTTTGAGGAAGCAACGGGGCTAAGGGAAATGCATCGATCTATTGGGCGTAAGCTCTTGTGATTCTTCTAAATTGGTTCAATTCCTCATGAGGAAGAGCATAAGGTATATTAGGGAACATATGTTATTTCTTGTGATGGGGTGAGTTACTCATTTCAGGAGTACATAGTGTGTGTTGAGTATCCTGGGAATGACTAGCCATGCATGTGGGATGTTTGGAATCTACAGGTTGTCTGAAATATTATGTGAAATATATATTCAACCATTCATTCTTCAGGTCCTCCTTATAACGCCAATTCTGTTGAGGGGTCCTAAATCCCTTTAACTCAACAATAGTAACCAAAACTTCCACCAAGGCCCAATTAGACTATGCAATGTTTAATGGTGGAAAGGTTCTCCAGATATTTCAATCTAGCCAATTAATTGATGGGCTTTGCATTTTCTTGTGAAGGTATCTCCTTCAGTTCAGACGTTCTCTTTTTGTATTTTCTCTTAGGTGGGACCGACATAAAATTAAAGTCGGTATAAACCAAATAGGTAACAAAGTGGGAACAAGATTAGCTACTGGAGAAGAGGTTGAGCTTGTGATAACCCTTTCACTCTAGCATGCAAACAATGATTCTCTACCACAGGCCTAGTACTAATACATTAATCGTGCTAGTATTCCAATTATTGACATAATAATTCTCTTAACTCTAATCATCAATCACATAATAACACAATGATTTATCTTCATCATTAAAGACAAGAACTGTAAAACATTGAATCAAATAACTTATCAAAAAATTTATTAGGTCTTACTCATTACAACATCCATTCATGAGACGAAATAAGAAATAATTCTTCTCAACATCCAATCATACACGCTTTTGATGAAAAACACAAAATTGTCTCTAGTCTTAAACATGACTTCTCAATTAAAGGGATCTCTGAAATATTTCTTTACAAACAAAAAAATTAGGCTCTTTGCAACAACCATCGACCTCTGCTAATAGGTCGATCCTCTTATTTATAACATACTATTAACTAAAAATAACTATTAAAGTGCAAATAAGTAAAACAAAAATCGCCACATGGCATTTTCTTCTATCAATCCTTCTAAGAGTCATCACAAGGTCTCACTTAAGTGGGTCACTCTTCTTATACTCTGACCACTTGATGAAGAGATCCTTGCATGTATTGTCATACAATAATCTATGCTATTCCATTGGGGCCGAAAGAATATCTCTTATCTCTATTTCTCATGCCCGGTACTGGACCATTCTGGTACTTAACTACTATAACATAGCTTGAGCTCTAATTGAGTGTTCCATGAACTGTTGCACATGTCCTGGCACCATGTATGCCACCTTTGCTATCTTCGTAGCCCGGATTGAGTCTTATTCAACATATGAATTGACTATGTCATGCAAGTCAAGGAAGTCATCGGGTGTGCCAAATTCTGGGAGGTCAATGTCCCTCATTGCTTGGTTGATATTGGTCCAACTTTTTTGCACTTGGCCCATTTTTATTGGATTTCCTGATGAGGATCCTGATCCATTTTAACCCAATATTAGACCAATTTCCTTATGCAGTCGATGTTGCTTTCCCTTAGCACCTAGATGTTGTGCTCTTCAATGTTTCGGCCCTTTTTCACCGCTCTGATATAGTTGATACTTTCCATGGCTTGATGCGCTTTCTCATAGCACCCCTCCATATCCTTGCACGTCACCAATGCCATGAGAATGTCTTCCTGAAACTCGGTTATCCTTGCAGTGAATAGGTGTCGCTCCTCTACAAATTTGTTGTAGGCCTCCTTGAATTCTCTCCTTAGGAACATTGCGGCCTGTGTGGTGTCCTGGTAATACTTCTCCAAGTGGTGCAAATGTTTCGATTATTTCAGAACAACAACCAACTCCTCTTCATCCATTTTTTCTTTGTCCAGGGTGGCATCTGTGATTACCATCCCTTCACTGATAAGTTTGGGTGTTTTTGCATTCTCTATATTTATCAAATTTTCCTCTGTGGTGATGAGGATGGAGCGATCCAAAGTGATCCTCCTATTTTTGGAGGTTATCTACATGATATCCTTTCTTTTCTGGTCATAAGCGATGGCATGTATGTCGGCTACTTCATCAACGGGTTCGAGGATTTGCTGATCTCCCCAGGTGAGCATATTTCCTAGGCTCTCGATGGTATAAATTTGTTCAAGACTAAGGTCTTGAACTTCTTCCCTGTGTCCTGAAACCCTATCTTTTGTTTCTCACTCATCGAGAATTTGAGGCATTTAGGGCAGGCTCGATACTTACTTGATTATCGACCATTGAGATGCCGATTTATTATTGTGGAGCTTCTCTCTCTTGCTTGGTCATCTATGGATCATCCTTCATACTATCTTATTGGGTATCTGGTGCATTGGGTAGCTCAATTTCTAAGACACTCTTGACTTCTTGTTCATTCCGCGGAAGGACCTGAATTCAAGTGTTGGGAGCTGGGGAAAATGTCTTCTCTAGATCCTTTTCTTCTATGATCTGTACAGGGGTCACCAGGGATACCTCTGGGCTCTCTTCATCATCATAGATGTATATTAATTCACGAAGGGGGTCTGGTGCACTTGCTCCCACTGATGCCTCAAATGTCTCCAGTTGAGCTGTAATAATCACCAGTGATTCGGCCTGTGGCTTTGTGATTTCAGGGTCATCTAACCTGACGATTTCATCAATGTCTATAAATTCATGGCCTCTTGGGCCCATCTCTCTTTCATATAGGTTGTTGGCGGGGGACCCTATCATTCCTGTGAGGTCTAGGTCACCTTGTAGCTGATCAATTATCCATTGTGCATGTTCTATCATGAGTATCCCCCTCTCCGGTTGGTCCTGAGTCATTGGTAAACTTCTATATTGCACTGGGGCTACTAGGGGGACATCTACTGCTTTGACCGCTATCTGGGGAACTGTTGCTTCGGCTACTACCATTTCTTCTCTGGATCTGAGGGCCTCTTGATCCAATTTATCTATGGTTGTTGTTAGTTCATCCAAACTCATGGCTCTAAACCTGGTCATTTTGGGGTCATCCATTCTTGCCAACACCTCGTCCCAGTCGTGGGCATTTTTGTGAATATTTCATCTTCAAATTTGTCGTGGGTGTGTGGCCAACACGATAACACTTGTGAGGCATGTTTCAACACCAGAACCTTTGTGTCATGCTTGTGGAATTGACCGGTCTGGAATCTGAACTCCAATTGGCTTAACCCCTCTTGCTTAGCTTGAGCAGTGTCCTTCACCAAGTAGAAGCCTACATGGAATCCATAGGGTATAAATGCCCATTTTTTATCCTTGACCAGGGTGACATTGTAGCCTTGCAGGATGGTCTAGTAGCATATGTCTCCCACTACAATTCGGTCAGGGACATGTGATGGAAGGAGATGAGGTGCTCCGGTGGCCCTGAACACCCTGATGTAGGTATCACGCTTGTCCAGGTACCAGTGGCCAAACTTTGATATCATCATTTTGGCCGCAACCGATAGTCTCAGGAATTCTTTATTGAAAAGAATAAAATAAATGTGTGCGATGAATTCATCAGAGATGAGGGATTAAGATATTTTGTACCTGTTCTATGATAAGATGCTAAAATATACGTGGACCAGGAGTTCTACAACATTCCAGCTCAGGTTCATGCTGACAAAAATGTTTCTAGAACACATGACATATAGTAAGTATGAAGCCATGGAGAAGGTTGTTATCACTCCTTCCTTCAATGCCTGATCTTGTTGTATGCATATGCTTAGTTGTTTAGAAACGATGTCGCCCCAGTTGAAGCCACTCCCAGAAATGGCCACTATGTAAGCCAGAGGCATCCATGCCTCTAAAACTCTAGAGTAGTCTTTCTGCCCATACAACCGACATATGAGAGCCATCAGGTAGATGTATGTTTCCCTTAAGTTGGTCGTCTGGTACCAGTCGAAGGTCTGATTGGTGTATTTTTTATCTTCTCTCCACCATGAGGCCATCACCCGACTAGTGTCATGGCGCTCGTAGAATTTGATGACAAAATCAATGTTTAGTCTCTCCTCGAGGTCTTTAATCTTGTAATGCTTCTGGACCTCCACCGAAAGGAACACTCCAACACACCCACCATTTTCATCGTTGATCAAACATTTTTGTGTGTCTATGTGATCAATGAGCCACTTCAGGAGTTTGACACGAGGAAAAATAGGGGTTTTTCTAGCCACCATATGCAGGTATGACCACTGGATGTTTGGAAACACTTTGTCGTCGAGTGCTCTGACATCAGGATCACTCTGTGGGATGCATTCAAGTTATTCCTCCTGGTTTATTTTCTTAAAGAGATCTCCCCAATGTGGAAGTGTCGTTTTGGACCCTGTGCTTGCCTCTATATTTCCAAAGATCGCGACTGAACGAAAGATTTATTTTTTGATGTTTTGATAACCGGATCTGTTCTTTGTGTGAATTCCAATTATATTGTGACCCCTAGAGAGGAGCCTTCACCTAATTCTGGTTCTTTCAGCTTCGACACCCTCGACAATCGTCTAGTGGTCAACTTTCTTGGAGGCATTGTTCTTGCAATCGAAATAAATCTTTAGAGGCTATGCACAGAGAAACACTGGATAAAATTATATATGAAGTGTAAACATGTAAAATCCACAGACTTGGTACATACATGTAAGCTTGCTAAACCTAGTTGTTTGATACTCACGTAATCTCTGTAGAACTCGAAGTGCTTTTCTCATTTCTCTAGATGCTCTAAATTTCATAGTGCACAGAATGATTTCTCTTACCATGGCTTGAGAGGATTTAAACCAGTGAATAACTTTCCATGTTGCATCAACCATTGAATTCAGGTGATGAGTGAAATTTAAAAAAAATCTGTCGTCGAATCTCTGTAACTTGAATTCGTCATGGGTTGATGGTAGAGGCATGGGGGTAATACGGTCTATTGGTGATTTCAAATGTTCGTGTTTATTGGCACATGAAGTAGCAACTAATGCGGGATATAGTATTAATTAGTCCCTTAAATGCTCTGAATCTAATCATATCTAGCGCTAAAATGTCCCAGGGTGTCGCTTTCTCAGTGGGTAGATCAGGGATTAGGGATGCATTATGAATTTTTTCACCAATGTCCCTCACAAAATCTCTGATGTCGATAAATATCATCGTATGATTCTGACGTGGAAAAATTGACTAGGAGGTGTGACTTGGACCTAGGGAACCAAGAATGACTCGGGGTAAAACTAGATCATACGGTTCTCCATTCAGGTAAAGAAACATGGAATTGAAGATAGGTGGTCTAATCTGTGTATGTTAATCGATGTCGGGGTTTTCATTTACTCATTCAGTTTAAAAAATACTTTAAAGTTTCGATGCCGAAAAGTTTCTGGAATCGGGGATCGATGATACCTATCATATGTTTTTCTATGAATCAGCTTTCTCGAAAAAGTCTCGATGTCGAAGTGTGTTGGGGATCGACGATCGAGGGAACTCTTTAGCATGGTCAAAAAGTCCTTCATGATCCTTTTAGGTCTTCCTTGATTCCGATATGCTCATCAGGTATTAGGTATCAGAGATATCTTTTTCTTCTTGATTAATGACTACTCCCTTTGTCTTTTACCGATGTCGAAGGGGATTGACTCTCAGTGGTATTATTATGCAGAAAATTTGGTGCAAACAAAACTTACTTTTGTCGATTTCGATGAATATCGACACTCGGTGACTGTGGTTTCCTGAGTGGTATTTTTCCTTCTTTGAATTCCTTCCAATGTCGAAACTAAGTGTGTCAGGTGAAATGTCTTGGCTCTTGATTCTTTGTTCAAGCGTTAAGGCTTAAGTCATGGGGTTTCATAAGTTCAAAATAGTCTTGAAAATCTAATGAGAGTCATGATAATAATCAGAGGAAAATCATTTTCACAAAGAATTGAAGTCGAAACAAATAGTGCAAAGATCAAGTGGTACCCAAAAAGTAAAAATTGACATAGGATTTTTAGGGTGTGTTGAGTGTTCAACAGGTTGTCAGACGAAAAAATTCATATCTCTTCATTCCTAGGGAGAAAATTCCATATAACGTTGGAAAGGTATGATAATAATCTTCCCAACCATGTAACTTGTGCTCCCATTTGAGTTAGTTATGTAGGGTAAAAATGCATTCAAAGATAGGGTATCCAAATTGACCACAAATAATACTTTCAACAATATCCATCTTGCAATATTTATCTTGGACATATGTAGGATTTTAATGTTTATATTGGACATCTTGTGGGCTCCCCTTGTCTTTGAAATCAATGAAAACAATATTTACAACATAGGTTATTGTTGAAATCAATTCAACTACTTTATTGCTCTAAATGAATTTTCAGTATATCATCACTAACATCAATTTTTACTATATCATCACTAACATCCATTTTCACTATATCATCACCAAAATCAATGCACTTTATTGTTTTCATTATATCATCACTGAAACTAATGCAAGTACTTGATTGCTTTAAATAATTTTTCATTGTATTATCACTACAATAATATATCGTTTCGTATTTATTTATATCATTGGTCAAATCAATGCCACTATTACTTATATCATTGTTGAAATCATTGCAACTGTGACTACTTTACATCATTTTTCATTGTTTCATCACTTAAATTAATACATATTATCATTTTGTATTATATCATTGTTGAAATCTATGAAACTATTTGTTATATCATTGCTGAAATCAATGCAACTATTTGATATATCATTGTTGAAATCATTGCAATTACGTGACTACTTTAAATCATAAGGTCAACCCTGCAACTTTCCCATGCAACTTATCATAAAAAAAAAGGATATATCGATTTGATCATTCTAGATAATACTATAATAATAAATTAATATAATTATAATTATATATTGACTATATATTATTGTTTTGCATTAGACCATCACTGAAACTAATGCAATTAATTAATTTCCTTAAATAATTCTTCATTGTATTATCACTAAAATAAATATATCATTTCATATTTATTTATATAACCACTGAAATCGATGCAACTATTAGTTATATTATTATTGAAATCGTTGCAACTACATGACTACATAATTTTTCATTGTATGATCACTTAAATCAATACATCTTATCATTTTGCATTATATCATTCCTGGTATCAATGAAACTATTTGTTATATCATTGCTGAAATTAATACAACTATTTGTTAAATCATTGCAACTATTGGAGTACTTTAAATCATAAGTCCAACCCTGCAATTTTCTCTGTCGGGTGATAAAAAACTAAAGAGGATATATGGACATGATCCTTCTATATAATACTATAATAATAAATTAATATGATTATAATTATATATTGACTATATAAATTAATATGAATATGTACTACTAATAATACGTTGATATACTACCCCAGATAGGGTGCCACCTAGCTACAATCCTCCACATGACATTCAGATGTCGGCGTCCTCTCCACATGCTCGACCTCCTACCAAAGACACAACTTTAATGTTCGACTCCCTCCTGCACCCTAGTTTTCATGTGCCGCATTAAAATGTAGGTCACTTCGCATCTTGGAAAGCTATGTGCTGGTACAGATATGTCACCTGCCATTTATGATAGCGAGATGATGGTTTTAATGGACTTGAACCTTACCATGGATAAATTATATTTTCTCTGGCTCATCTCTATTCTAACTTTCACTCCAGCTGGCAATCTTGTCTATGTTTTCTCCAGTTTCTTCTCCTCCTCCTCCTCACCTCCGCTCATTTCTAATCCATTCCTGCCCCCTTATGGTTCTATGCTTGTTTACTCAGTGTGATGCCTCATGAAAGAGGCAAGCCCAGTCGCGGTTCAGGCTCTCTTCATGGCTCAGTTGGTCATTGTCCCTTGCCTCTCCTCTCATTCATCTTTTCTCACTCTTATTTTCTTTCCTCTTCCCTAATGATGAACAAACAAGAGGATGATAGGTGGGATAGTTCGGCAAATGCCACACTTGTAGAAGAATAAATTCCCGTTGAATATTTATATGAAAACTCAATAACCTTCACACCGCCTTCTACAAAGTTGTCCCCTATTGTGGTTTCTTTGGCTTTGCTTCACAACCATACCATAACTAGAATTTAACAGGTTCCAAGGCTTCTTTTTGGAAAGGAAACAAAGATGCATTCTCTAAGGTGGTTATCAAAACACCGGTAAAAATTAATTTTTGAGCTTCTCTGGGACATCACAGAACTAAAATTTTGCTAGGAGCTGATGGAATGCAAGCTCGTTGACCTTTTTGACTCTCTCTCATGCCAAGCCTCTTGTTAACCTTATACATTTTGTTGTTGTCACTGTGCATGCACTTCAACAGGACACATTCCTCCTCGCAGAGATTTTGGAAGTGGTTAGTCTGGTGTTTAATTATAATTTCTTCTCATGGTTGATGTCTATAACATATTTTAAGTTTTAGTAGTTACTAGCGTGGTTTTTAATCCACACAGGTCCTTAGTCTCAATAGTTGATAGGCATGTATTAGACTCAACCCAGTTATGTATCCATGTTGGCATCCACAGACTTGTTTTAGCCCTCAAAGGCAGACAATTATTGCAATATGAGACCTGGTGCAGGATCTGGTTTCCAGTTTTGGCAGGTCTCGCACTAGGTCTCAAGATATGTATTTTCAACATTATTTCTTTAAGGTATACAATAAATAATTACAACTATGTGACTAATTTAAATTGTAATGTCAACCCTACAACTTTCCCAACCTAACTACTGAAGAAGAGATATTGAGTTAATCTGATCCTTCTACATAATAGTATAATAATAAATTAATATGATTATAATTATATTTTGAGTATATAAATTAATATGTTATATGATTGTATGCGTCAACCTAATTTATTTTCATAAATAAGACACTTATCATGTCAATCCAGGGTTGGTAAAATTGTGAGGCACAATCAATGTATGTGAGGGAATTGGCTTAGAAATATAGACTAAGAGGGAAATACAAACTTGAAAGAAATCCTCAACTAGTCTTTGTAATCTAGAAAGTGTAATGTGACCTAATCTGTATTTAAAACTTCAATTTAAATCTAATTCTTTCAACCTTAGGTTATCACTATTCCATTGGTAGAAAATCAGGTTGCAAAGTGAAATATGCCACTAGTTGTGGGCTCTTTACAACATTACTATGTCAACAAGTGAGGTTAAAGGTTTTGAAAGAAGGTTCTAACACACATGCAAAATGAAAAGATTTGAATTAAATCTAATTCCTTTAACCTTAGGTTATCACTGCTCCATTGGTAGAAACTCAAGTTGCAAAGTGAAATATGCCACATTGATTGTGAGCTCTTTGCAACAATACTTTTTCAACTAGTGAGGTTAAAGGTTTTGAAGCAATGTTTTAGCACACTTTTAGAATAAAATAATTGAGTTAAATATGATTCTTTCAACTTTACATTATCACTTTTCCAAAATTAGAAAATGACGCTGCGAAGTGAAATATGCCACTAGTTGTGGGCTCTTTACAACAATACTTTGTCAACTAGTGAGGTTAAAGGTTTTCAAATAAGGTTATATATGCAATGAATTTGAAATAAGATATAGATTTTAATTGTCTAATTTTCACATCCCCAAAAAATTCAAATGGAAACTAAAATGGAATCTGAAATTTAAACACAAAGATTAAAATGGTGTTGTATAAATGCAGGAAAATAAAAAAAATTACTTACAAAAAAGAAGATGCAGAAATAAAACTTATAAAAAACAAAATACATAGTGACATGTATAAAGATAAGGGGTCCCTCCAAGCCTGATTCATGCACAACAAAGAAAAGAAACTAGCTGAAGGAGATAAGAGATTGTGTATTAATCATCAAGTTGGGTACAAGCTGAGTTTTAGAGAGTTCTCCTCTACAAAATCCAATCTCCTTCAAGCTTCAAAGTCTAGCTTATTTATACAATGGAGGATGTAAAAACTAGCCTAAGAGTAATCTCCTAGAGTAATAACACAACTAATAAGATCCTATAAGTATTGATTCAACCTTGATTTGGTATCCAATTGGAGAGATCGACAATAGAAAATCTTTGTATCTTATCTTTAGAAAAACAACCATATCTCCCAAATCGTGCATTCTTTGGAAAATTTACTCACAGGTTTCCTAGTTGGGCATGTTCTGCACAAACCCCATGTCCCAAAATTTCCAAATTCGTCTTCCCCAATCCAAAAATCATGTATGAATATTTCTTCCTATACTTGCTACTAAATATTTTCCTATAGATACCCGAGTTGACCAAGGCATTGACCGAGGGTTTCTGGGTCTATGTTTGGGAATCAAGGAGGAAACATACCATGGCATAAAATCACGGAACACAACCCATGTGTTCATTTCTTCCAACTCAACCTACACATATCTTGATGAATGACGAATTACAAGATCTAAATGTTTCTTGCAATTTCTGGTAAAATCTGAATTTAAATTATTTTAATATGTTGATTTTAAACAATTAATAATAAAAGAAATGTGTACCTAATTAAGCATTGGATGGTATTTATTAGGCTAGGATAGATGGAGAATATGTCAAAAAGGAGATATATACTTGGTCAAAAAGGTCATAAGTCTAGAGGCTTTTTAACTTGAAAATCAATCTACTGACATTTTCCCCTGGATCGATTCTTTTGCATGACCTCCTCCAAATCAAAATTTGACGAAATGTTTCTCCTACTCTTCCATACATGAAACCTTTTTTTCTAATAAATATTTCCATATTGGATGTGGAGGTCTTCCTACCTTTCATCTGTTGTTTATTTGAAAATTTTACCTCTCGTTTTTCTACTTGAGACTTCACATGCTTTCTTAATTTATAACTATTTGAAGATTGTATTGTTATATGAGTTTGTCCTTGAATAAGTTCCTAATTTTCTTCATTTAACATTTTGATTTCCTCCTTTAACTTCTCATTCTCATCCCTTATCTTAGCACTAGTTTCCTTTAAGAGTGCAATTTCAGATTTTATGTCTTTCCAAA
>SNQJ01S0007804.1:449779-465460 GCA_010110895.2 Picea sitchensis | reverse complement strand
ATGATTCTTTCAACCTTACATTATCACTTTTCCAATATTAGAAAATGAGGCTACAAAGTGAAATATGCCACTAGTTGTGGGCTCTTTACAACAATACTTTGTCAACTAGTGAGGTTAAAGGTTTTCAAATAAGGTTATATATGAAAGGAATTTGAAATAATATATATATTTTAATTGTCTAATTTTCACATCCCCAAAAAATTCAAATGGAAACTAAAATGGAATCTGAAATTTAAACACAAAGATTAAAATGGTGTTGTATAAATACAGGAAAATAAAAAAAATTACTTACAGAAAAGAAGATGCAAAAATAAAACTTATACAAAACAAAATACACAATGACATGTATAAAGATAAGGGGTCCCTCCAGGCATGATTCATGCACAACAAAGAAAAGAAACTAGCTGAAGGAGATCAGAGATTTTGTATTAATCATCAAGTTGGGTACAAGTTGAGTTTTAGAGAGTTCTCCTCTACAAAATCCAATCTCCCTCAAGCTTCAAAGTCTAGCTTATTTATACAATGGAGGATGTAACAACTAGCATAAGAGTACTCTCCTAGAGTAATAACACAACTAATAAGATCCTATAAGTATTGATTCAACCTTGATTTGGTATCCAATTTGAGAGATCGACCGCAATAGAAAATCTTTTTATCTTATCTTTAGAAAAACAACCATATCTCCCAAATCGTGCATTCTTTGGAAAATTTACTCACAGGTTTCCTAGTTGGGCATGTTCTGCACAAACCCCGTGTCCCAAAATTTCCAAATTCGTCTTCCCCAATCCAGAAATCATGTATGAATATTTCTTCCTATACTTGCTGCTAAATATTTTCCTATAGATACCTGAGTTGACCAAGGCATTGACCGAGGGTTTCTGGGTCTATGTTTGGGAATCAAGGAGGAAACATACCATGGCATGAAATCAAGGAACACAAACCATGAATGACGAATGAATGACGAATAAAAGATCTAAATGTTTCTTGCAATTTCTGGTAAAATCTGAATTTAAATTATTTTAATATGTTGATTTTAAACAATTAATAATAAAAGAAATATTTACCTGCACATATCTTGATGAATGACGAATTACAAGATCTAAATGTTTCTTGCAATTTCTCATAAAATCTGAATTTAAATTATTTTAATATGTTGATTTTAAACAATTAATAATAAAATAAATATTTACCTAATTAAGCATTGGATGGTATTTATTAGGCTAGGATAGATGGCGAATATGTCAAAAAGGAGAGATATACTTGGTCAAAAAGCTCATAAGTCTAGAGGATTTTTAACTTGAAAATCAATGTACTGACATTTTCCCCCAGATCGATTATTTTGCATGACCTCCTCCAAATCAAAATTTGACGAAATTTTTCTCCTACTCTTCCATATATGACACCTTTTTTTCTAAGAAATATTTCCATATTTGATGTGGAGGTCTTCCTACCTTTCATCTATTGTTTATTTGCAAATTTTACCTCTTGTTTTTCTACTTGAGACTTCACATGCTTTCTTAATTTATAATTGTTTGAAGATTGTCCTGTTATATGAGTTTGTCCTTGAATAAGTTCCTAATTTTCTTCATTTAACATTTTGATTTCCTCCTTTAACTTCTCATTCTCATCCCTTATCTTAGCACTAGTTTCCTTTAAGAGTGCAATTTCAGATTTTATGTCTTTCCAAAATCATCATGTCTTTGATTTCAGTCTTTTAGCTTTTTTACCTATCTCTTCTGTTTTTTCACTTTTGATCTTGGAATCATAGTAGAAAGTGGTACCTAATCTTATCCCAATCCTGAATATTCAATAGACATGTATTTATCTTGGTTTGGAGAAAGTTCCTTGTCAATGTTTATTGGATCAATATTACCCACTGAAGAAGGTAACTTTACTGATGAGGACAATTCTCTTACTTCGTTCTCCATGCTTTCTACATAGTCATAGAGCTCTTGTTGAATTCTATCAATCTCATGGATTGGTATTCTTATTTTGTAGTATTCGATCATTGTTCTTGTCATCTTTGGATGAATTGAAGATTCACCTATTTCTTTTCTCTTCATTTGTTTCTTACTTATTTTACTTTTATTTTCTATTAGATACCTAGGAATTTGAGGAACCTCTTCAATTGCATCATCTGATTCAGTTTCTACWATAATCCTTGGAATATATTCCAATGTTTCAAATCCATYGRGAACCATAAATTCAGGCCAYATCATCCCATGTTTCATCAATTCATGTTTGATKATCATATTTATCAATCCATGATGATACAAAGATCTATCCRAGTTTTTAGTTTGCCTATGTATAGCTCTTGACATATTTGTTAARCTATGGAGCAGGTAGYAGTGTAGATTTAATGGCTTCTCTTYGGTTAAATGTRACAACAGTCTAATGTGATATAGAAAATAAAACTAAWTTTTYCCTYACAAGTTATATATTTTTGGACTAGATAGGCAATATGMTTCAAGGGTMTTTGAGCCATAGCCTTAGGACACTTACTTCMYAATTCAAATTATTTTTCCTATTTCTTAAYAAAAATGGTGTCCARGCTCTCATCTCCATAGGYTTGTTTTTGAASCACTTTTCTCCTAATTGTGGTAAGCATGTGATTTATGAAATARAATGTTYTGAAATGTGTAGGGTTAATTTGTCTACCTATGCTTKTTCTCCATCAAAAKCCYATGCAAATTCCCTTGTRAYCTCTATGTTGTAGCGMTAAAACTTCTRAAAAAAAATCATCCARCTYGTTCWCCTCAAGATCACACAACTCTYTRGATRTATCCCTTCAATCYYAACTCCTAYTGGTTCAAATATGACTACCATTTGTTTTGAAAAMCCTRATCAATATATTCCCTTTTCTTCAATTTCAACCTTCACAAATCTGTTTCTTGATTCTATTCTTTCAATGTTGGTTCTCAAAGTTTTGTCCCACTCCTTTTGAATTTAATTCCTCGCAAGTTCAAGTTTTCAATTCAACTCTATCTTCAAACTTTGTTTTTAATTACTCACAACTTCGATGTAGGATCTATCTTCTAATTCAAATTCAGGTTTATTTTTAATGAATCCCTAAGTGCGAATTGAAACCCTTTCAAAAATTGAAAAACGCCAAAACTTATATATCTTCTTGCATTGGAGGAAGGATTGTCAATAGAGGAAATTTTTTTGTTCCAATATCAAAACCTTAAAACATAAATTCAAACCCTTATTTTTTTATGCTACTTTGGCTCCAAATATACTGAATGTGTTACTAATATTGTTTTTCATAATTTGACACAAAGGAGCATTGTTTGTGTTGACAACAAAACAAAGGAAACAATTCATTTACAACAGAGGAAACAAGATTTGTGAATTTTGATCTAAATTAGAAATTCTAACACCTCATGATATTTTGCATAATTTGTTGTATGTAAATACAGAGAAATACCAATCTTTCAATTTTTTTGTGATTGCCATCCCTAGAGCCTGTGCCTTTACCAATTTTAGTGCTTGAAACTTTGCTTTCTCTCTTAAGAGGAAAATTTATAATATTGTTTCTCATATTTTGTTTTACAACTAAGTAGAGGGATAAATTTATTTCTAACGACAAACCCTAGTACCTCTGTATTTTAGCAATTCACAACCCAATCATTTGATCCTTTCTCAATTATGTAAGTTGGATACATATCCAGTGCTAGTATGGCTTCTCAATTCGTTTTATCTGACAATAGACGAAGACTTATTTTCAAAATTTATTTTCATCAACAAAACCATAGTGTTATTTCCATGTAGCATTTGAAGTGTTCATACTTGTGTTTGCTAAATTATAGAGAAATCTTTGACATTTGTTCTATAGATTTGAAATTTAAGAATTAGTAGGAGAGAAAAAGTGGTAACACTTTCTCACAAAAATCTTCAAACTTTTGTAAGGTCTCATTGGGTAATATGAAGACATGGATAGTTATGATGGTCATGTGAAGAAAAGATGGAGTGATAAGTGGTGAATGGAGAAGTATTTGGTATATTTTGGGTAGATAGTGAAGAGATATTTGGATAGTGAAGAGATAATGAAATATGATAAGGGAGGAAATTGTGGTAGAAGAGGTTAATGGTATGAATAAGATAGGTAAGGTAGAATGAAAACGATATGTAGTGGTGTGGTAGGATATGGATAATATAATATGTAAGATAGAAATAAGGGTAGGGTAAGTTAGATAAGTTAGGATGTAGAAGGCATAGGTAAATTTTATTCCATTTCTGATTTTAAATCAAGAAATTAAAATAGTAAACCTATATTATACCATTCCTTGGATTTTGAATGTTTGGCGTTGATGTAATCTTGTAGCAAGTGTAGTCTTGTAGTTGGTACTTTATGCAATCCCTTTTGATGTGATCCTCTTTTCCCTTTTTCCCTGTTTATATTTTTGAAATGGGAAAAAAGTTTCCTCCTCAAACTTGAATATCGTTCAATAGTTTCTTATGCTAGTATTTCCATGATGCTTTTATGATGTCAATTGGGAGTACTTGATGCAAGAGCATCGTCATCAAAGTGCAAGTGGAAGGCAAATCAGTGCCCTAGCACACATTTTTAGGTGATTTTTGAATTTTAAAGATGGCATGTCATGCAAATATATTGAAAAGATTATAATTAAAGAAGATCTTAAATGTTAAGAGGTTGAACCATTGCATGAGATCGATGGGGATTATACTTCCTTTAATGTAGACAATAGTAGTATAGATTCGAAGCATTTGCTCCTATCTATCTGTCCCGAACATTTATTGTAATAAAGCCTTAGTAGTTGAAAGATTTTAATTTGATAGGATAACACTAAGGTAGTTGGAGGGAGAATCTTTATGAGCTCTTTTATGAGGGGACTATGAGTCTCTTCTTCCTCCAAGGGAGGGCTCTTGGACCCCCCACAAATAAGATCTTCTTACAACTTTGAAAAAGAAAAAGAAAATGGTGAAATAATTCTTTGCTAATCCACTCAAGGGGTGAGATGGATTTCCCCAAAGCAATGATGCAAGTATACTCTTGGAAAGGATAGAAGAGTCCTCAAGAGAATAATGGTAGCATAACTTTGCTATGAAATTCCTTGAAAAATGAAGTGTATCCATGGCCTTTTTATAGCATTCCTTTGGGTTATTGTTCAACTAGTTAGTACTATGTAAAGAGGCTAATTAGGGCATTTCTAGGTCTTTGACCAGCCACCGAGTCGAATCTAGTCCAGATTTGAGTGTCAAATCAACTTGGAAGCTGAACCAGAAGTGGGTGGGAGGCCGACCACTCTCATAAATGCGTCGTTTCTCAAGTGCGTAGCTTTTTGGACAACAGTCGCACATCGTGCGCATGTGTGTGAATCTTGCGTTTTTGTTTCGCGCATGTGCGCGCACGCCCAGTGTCTTCATAGCGCCCTTCAATTTTTTCACTATTTGTATAGTTTTTGACCCTTTATGAATTCTTTTGTGTTAATTCAGGTCCATGGATGTCTTTATAACTATTTGACGATGTTGAATTCTTGTAACCATTTGCGGATGAAATTTCAGTGATAACAGATGCCCTCTGATGGATGAGGTTAGGATCATACGTATAGCCAAAATCAATCAATGTTTCTTCCACTGAGAGTGTTGTTGTAAGAGAGAGAAATAGTGGGATCATCCAGAGCGATCCGTTGGAGGGAAAAAGGAACTTGTAGAACCCAACCTTCCATGAGGTGTGTAAAAAAAAAAAAATTGTGTACAAACGAGGCAGGCATGCCCTATGCTCATGTCATGTAACTCAAAAAGATGATTGAAGTGTTGATGTAGACAACTATAGTGCCCTCGGGGGTGGTCGTGATAAAGGCAGAAGACAATTCTGTGAAGGAACATACTCTGAATAGTAGGCAGTCACATCTGTAAGAAGTATCACGGATTCTGTAGGCATTGATATCCCAGCCAAGTTCAGAGGTCTTCGGCAAGTATAAGAACTAACTGCAATAGTCACAAAGTAAGACCCACCGTAACATGAGAAAGTGTTGATGTCGAATGTTATGGGGGTCAATGACAGCAGGGAGCAATTGTGGTTCTCCCTGTGCCGTCCAAGATCTCTCATTGGATGGGGAATGAGAATCAAGATACCGTCGCCCTTCTGGAAAACTGTGTTGATGTCGACAAAAAAGGGGAACGTGACTCCCAGAAGCAAAGGGCTTTGTGAAATCTACGAGGTGAGGTGAGGAAGTGGAGGAGGTACATGGGTGAAGTCAAGATGTAGGAAGACTCAAGACTGCCCTTGGTTGGAGTATATGTGAGATAAAAGGTGGTCGCAACCGTTCAACGAGGTCGAGTGTCAAGGGGACAACAAGACAGGGGATAAGTTGTGCCAGAGGTGGGACAAAATGAATAAACTTAGAGGGTAGAGTTAAGTGGCTTGTGGGGTACTCTGAATATATGGATGATGTTGTCAAGGGTAGATGATAAAGTAATTCCCCAACCAAGGGTGACATGGGTTGTGTTGGCCAAAAAAGGAAAGAAGGTCGCCAAAGGTGACAACCAAAAGGTAAGGTAACTGCGGGAAACAAAGGTGTTTGTACAATAAATAAAGAATAATTTGGGATAAGTGTACAAATACAGAAACGGGTGCCCCAATGTGAGATGGTTGGCCCGGGAAGGGCACAATTTGCTCGGAGAACTGGTGGAGGGTGGGGGCCCCATGGGTGGGTTTCTGTATGAGGTAGGTGAAATGAAGGGAAATTTGCAGATGGGAAAACTGATTGTGGATGAAGTGGAGGGTTCATGATACTATGGAGGTGCAGTCAAAAATAGAAATGTGAAGAGATAATCAGGGAGTACTTTTGGGAAATCTAGCAAAATGAGGAGAAGGAGTATGTGGCTGATTCGCGACATGATGTAAGACTATCGGGACTCCCATCCCTAAAGGGTTTGGAAAAACAGCATGAGTGTCAAAAGCACAAAAGGGTGCTATGAATGGGACAACTCATGTGGGTAAGAGTGCTACCGGGTGACAGTACCGAAGATGCAAATGGAGGTCCTGGTACTACAGAGCCGGAAATGGGGATCCTAGAGGCAAATGTCAGAGGGTGTAACTGGAGATGTAAGTGAGATTCAGAGGGAATGACTACATGCCAGTGCTGAGTATATACCTGAAGGGGTTGCGTTGATGTATGATGACCAAGTACCTGCACACATGAAAACCAAATACCTGAGGTGAACAATATCTGAAGAGAATCGAACATATGAGCATTTGTTTGATAATTTTGAATATGTGCATGCATACCTAGTCAGGGTATGAAAAATGGTGTCCCAGAGGCTCAAGATGAAAAGAGGCCTAGGGACTGTCATGATGTAGATGACGGGATGTTGATCTTGTGGCTGAAGACGGATCGAGAAATGGACACCCGGAGCTCCTGGAATGGTGAGTGGAAGTTTGGAAAAAAGGCCTATATATAGCTGTAGGGCCCACATTGCCACCTCATTTGTACTTGCGGCTATAGTGATTGGATGAGAAGTATTCAGAGGAGATTTGGAAAAAGATTAAAAACAATATAAAATAAATAACCTAAAGTTGACTGAATACGTTTAAGCATAAAATTTCTTTAAGTACAACCCGTTGACAGGTTCTTTGAGAGAGAGGCCTTCGGGAGAGGCCAGGATGTATGCGCCTTTGGTAAGGTAATGTTGGATAATGTATGGGCCATGCCATAGTGACTCAAATTTGAAATGGCCAAAGGTATCATGAGAAATATCGTAAGCAAGGACGAGGTCGCCTTCGCGAAATGAGAGAAGGTTGACATGTCGATCAAAGGTACCCTTTGATCATTTTTTAGCTACCTCATTGTTCTGTAATTAAGATCGACGATCTTCATCCAAGGACTCTAAGTTCAGCAAGCGCTGCTCCATTGGAGCAATGTCGGGTAATAGCTCAATTGCGGTGCATAAGGTGGGAATTTAGCACTCAATGGGAAGACTGGCCTCAACCCCATGGACTAGATGAAATGGTGTGAAACCAGTAGCAATTTTCACAGCCATACGGTAAGCCCATAGCGTGGAAAATAACATATGATGCCAATTGGTCTTATGTTTGTTAACCGTGCATTGTAACATGGTCTTGAGGACCTTGTTAACTGCTTCGACTTGTCTGTTAGACTGAGGGTAATATGGTGAGGCAAACTCATGGGAGAATCCTAACCGAGATGAGAGTTCGACGAAAATCTCATTCTCGAAGTGTTTCCTATGATCGGAAACCAACTGGAGTGGTACTCCAAAGAGAGATATGATGTGGTTAAAGAAAAAACACGCTGCGGGGTCAGCGGTATTGTTGAAGGTGGGCATAGCTTCAGTCCATTTGGTGAAGTAATCGACTGTGACAACAATGTATTTGTGACCATTTCTGGAGGGGGGATTACAAGTCATGAAGTCGATGCCCCATATACAAAAATGGTCGGTAGTGATGACTGGATGAAGAAGAGAAGGTGATGCTCAGGATTTGTTGGCGTAAAGCTGACACTTCTCACATCGTTTCACAGCGTGAATGCAATTGTGAAACAAGGTAGGCCAAAAGTAACCTGCTTAGATAATCTTTTGAGCAGTGGATATTCTCGAAAGGTGACCCCCACATGCGCTGTTGTGGCAGTCGTTCAAGACTTGATCGGCCTCTCCAATGGTCAGGCATTGACAAAGAATGGTGTTGACCCCTCACCGGTGTAAGATGTCTCTGATGAGGAGGTAGCGGGGGGCTTGGTGGAGAATACAATGACGATCATCGTGTGAAAGGTGGTTACCGAACTTTTGAGTTTGGAGGTAGACGAGGAGGTCACCATACCAAGGATCATCCGAAGTGATGTAAAAGAGGTGTTCGTCAGGAAAGTCGGTATTGACAGGTGCATTGGTTGTGTTAGAGGGGAGGGTCGTGACAAGTTCGGTGAGAAGGAGGGATTTCTTGATCTTCGGTGTTGAGAATTCAAGATCATACTCCTGAAGGATAACGATCCATCGAGCAAATTTGTCGTTAATTTTCCAACGACTGAGAAAGTATTGAATAGGGTTGGAATATGCTACAACCTTAGTTGTGTGAAGCAGAATATAGTGACGTAGTTTCTGGACCACGAGGACGACTGCAAGAGCTAGTTTCTCTTCATGTTTATACTTCAAGGGTAGACCTGAGAGGTTTTTACTAATGTAATAAATGACATGCTCATGATTGTCATCACCTAGCTAAATGAGAACTCCTGCTACTGAAATAGATGATGCTGATATGTAGAGGATATAGTCACGGTTGTATTCAGGTGCACTAATTAAAGGGGCATTGGAGAGCACCATTTTAAGATCGTCAAATGACTGTTGGGAATGTTCATCCCAGTGAAATGGGATGTCGTGACGTAGTAAGCGAAGGAAACCGTGTGCGCGAATGGCGCAGTCTAGGACAAATCATCGTAGAAAGTTAGCCTTTCCTTGTAGGCTCTGAAGTTGACGTAAATTCCAGGGATGTGGAATTTCGGTGATAGCTTGGACTTTGAGGGGGTCCATGGTAATATCTCTTTGAGAAATGATGAATCTGAGGAGGCGCCCCGTGGTGACACAAAAAACGTACTTGAGGGGATTCAAGCGGATGTTGTACTGACGACAGCGTAGGAAGATGATTCGTAAATCATCAAGATGTTGGGTGCGTTTCTTGGACGGAGCTGTGAGGTCGTCCAAGTATGCGAGGATGATATGAGCTAGATCGTGAAAGATGTATGTCATCGCCCATTGGAAAGTTGCGCCAGCATTCTTTAAGACAAAAGGCATGACACGATATGAAAAAGTACCCCAAGGGGTAGTGAATGCGGTTTGTACTAATCGGCTAGGTGAATTTGAATTTGATTATAACCAGAGAAACCATCCATGAAGGATAGAGCCTTGTGGCATGTGCAGTCGTTGATAATTTGATCGATGAAAGGCGTTGGAAAGTTGTCTTTGGGACATGCGTGATTGAGATCATGAAAGTCCGTGCAGATGCAGATAGTGCCCTGTTTTTTGTTAACGGGTATAGGGTTGGAAACCCATGATGTATAGGCAATGGGGTATATGAACCCGACAGTACGTAATTTGTCAATTTCGGCTTTGATTATCGCTGCTTTGGATGGTTGTAGCAGTCGTTGTTTTTTACGAACTGGTGTAATGTCGGGCTAGGTGTCGATGCAATGTTCAATGATAAAGGGATCGAGGCCAGGCATTTCCGTGTACGACCAGGAAAAAATATCTCGATATTCCTAGAAGAGGGTTTTATAGGCAGTGATTTCTTGGGGAGTGCAAGAGGCTCCAATGGTGATTTCCTCGACGATGCCATTTTTGATGGAAATGTCGATTTTAATGGTCAGGGAAATGTTGGCCATGTTGCCTTCTTCAAAAGCATCAGGGGAAGGAATGGGGTTTTTGAACCAGTCAATAGGCCCTGATGGGATAAAATCCTTGGTTTCAACTGCGTATATGGGGTGTTGGTTAGGAGGCATGGAGGCTTCCTGTGGAAAGAAGAGTGCGCGGTGGTGTAGCGCATCCCATGGGTAGTCAGCGTTGTTTAACTCTTCAAGTATTTCCTCGTCACAGTAGAAGTGACGGGAATACAAGGGGTCATGAAGAGTGATATCGATAACTGTTGTTGTGTGGCTACCCCCTGGTGATGAAGAAGAAGGGGGAATGACATAAGGATATGGCGATGGTTCACTCAACAAAAACCAAATATCAAAGTATTGAGGAGTACTCGTGGTAGTTGGATGTAAAATTTCCGTAGGGAAATGAGTGGGAGAGTTGGGGGGATTGGGGAGTGAATCCTTAGATAAGTCATCCAAGAACCATGGAGGCATTGGAAGGGCCTCGGGTTCGAGAGAAATGACATGAAGAATCTCTAGTGACGAGGTAAGGTCAACTATCGATTCTATGGGTCTTTGAAGCGGGGTCAATTGGCGTTGCCTATATTCAATGATCATAGGACACTGGTATGTAAAATGATCTAATGATTCACATAGAGAGTAAGGGCATCTCATACGTTCATTGACTGAAGTTGTGACATAACGGATGTCAGTGATTGGTGGTAAGGATGATGTAGTTGGACTGGGTTCGCTCTGGAAGCGTTGGTGAACTGCAACTAATGTCTGCCGAAAGCATGGCAGTGCTAGGCAATGGTGGGTACAATGGCCATATTTTGAACATACAGCGCAAGCTAATTTGGTTCGCAACCCTTTACTACTTGAATGGGGGGTGGTAGAAGCAGTACTGGCTATAGTGGTGAGTGTGGAGGGAGTTTGATTGAGTGGAATCAAATTCCGTAACTTTAGTAGAGATGGGCAGTTGTTGGTTTGGTGTCCATCTTTCTTACATAGCACGCAAGGGGGTTGGACGTGTGGGGGAAGCAGAGCTGTGGGATCCTTCTTCTTTCTCCTGCCCCCAGCTATGGCAGGGGGGGTAGTGAGTGGGGGTGTAGAGGGTATGGTGGGAGTAAGGATGGGAATTTCCATTGGGATTCCTTCCGTTTGGGGGGGAAGGGATGGTCGAGGGACCATCTCTGGTGGATGTAAATACCAAACTGGGATTGCTAACACCATATTAGGGAGGGTAAGCATTGCGGCCACCTGGAAAGCTTCGATGCCCGGTGGAGGGTAAAAGAAGGGGATTTGAGTGATGGCTTGGGGAAATGTCTCCCAAACTGGGATATGTCCTTGGGGAGATGTGGAATCATGGACTGGTGGGGTCGACAAGTTCACAAGAGGCTCGTGAGGGGGAAATTTTGTGACTAGTGGGACGTCAGATATGATAGAAGCCTCCCTAGGAGGAAGGGTATCCTCTGTGTGAGTTCCATTCGATGATATGACACATACTTGATTGGAAGGATGAAGGAGTAGTGGTGCTCCATGGTAAGTTCCTAACAATGATGGATCTTTGAAAATTCCAGGACCCATCTCGACGAGTGGGTATGCATCATGACTCGTGTGGATGAGAGGAAGAATGTTATCAATGTTGGCAGATGGGTTAGGCTCGTAATGTGAGACTTGGTCAATGGTAACGATCTTCCCATTGTGGGGGACCATCATTGTTCGAAAGACGGAAGAGGCCACTGCCTTCATAGCGTACATGTAGCTACGACCGAATAGGATATTGTAATCGAGTGGGGCGTCGATAACTTCGATGTCGATGAGAATGGTTTTTCCCCCGAGTTCTATGGGGGCATTTTGGAAGAGCCCTTCAGGAGATGATGGTCATTCGTCATATGCTCGTAAGGTAATGGCAGAGGGTATGAGTTCGAGGGAACCAAGTTTCTGCCATACCAATTTGGACATAATGCATGTAGATTCACCTTCATCAATGATACACCGATGAACTGTGATGTTCCGTATTTTTACTGGGATTTGAAAATCGATCAAGGCAGGAAGGCAAGGTTTGTCGCTATCGAGATCAAATGTAATGAGTCGAGTATCAGCAGGGTCGACTACCCCCAAGGTGGAAAGTAATTATTTCCGCTGAGTGGGACAAGTCTAAAGGACTTCTAAGACTGACATGGAAGCTGAGGATTGTGCTAAGTCATCAACCAAACTGTAATTATGAGTTTCCCTAGCCTGTGGGTTGTGGACATTCCTGTGCAATGGGATGTGAGGAATGTGAAGGGGTGGATCTGTGTTAGGGCGAGGGATAACCAACGGGGGTCCCGTCGATGTAGGGTTTGTCTCTGGAGGGATGGGAAGAGACTCAACAGGTGCATGCTACTGACGATTACATGTTTGCAGAAGGATTTCTTCCTCACTAGTGAGGAGGATCGTGTGATCTGTTGGATTGTTTCGGTTGAGGTACTGTCCCACCTGAGATGGGGGATGTTGTGTGTCCTGTTGGGTATTTATCACACCTTGGTGTGGAATAGGTTTCTGTAGCACGGTAGGGGGGGGTTTGCACGTATTGTTGTGGTGCCTGCTGAGGGGCAGGTGGTGCTGGAGGATGGGGTAGACTACCTGAGTCTTTCAACTATTTGAAATCGGTGATTTGGGGGCAATGGTGAGTGTAATGACTGAACTCACCGCAAAGTGCACAAGGGAAGTTGGTTTTAACAGTATTGTTATTTCTCACTTGACGTCTATTATTATTTCCCCCCTGGGGGTTCTGATTCCCTTGGTTCTGGTTGCCCCCAATAGGTTGGTTCTATTGGGGTTGATTCCCACCTTGACCTGGGTTGTTGTTGTTCCAGTTTCATCCTTTCTTTTTGGCATTGTTTGACGGATGGCTCGGATTTTTTGTATTCAACTGTTCAAAATTTTGATATTGCTGAATGGGAGAGGGTTGAACAAAATTCACCCCAGCGTGAGGATGTGGGGGAGCCATGGGTTGTGGGGGACCAGGAAAAGGAAAGTATGGATTCTGTGAGGGTAATGATCCGTAAGGTACATAGGAAGGCGTGGTGCTTTCACTAGTACTATAAGCTGAGGTAGAGGGGGTACCAGAACTCGATTGAATAGGTGGGTGTATGGGGGGTGCCGGTGGTGGCCAGTGATGGGTGGAGGCATAGAAACAGGGTATGGTTGTGGATAAGGGGGTGGGGGGTAATAAGAAGTGCCCCCATATGTCGACGAGTATTGAGGTGTTCCATACATTGGTGGTTTTTGGGGTTGTGGACCATGGTGAGTGGTGTTACCAATCAGTCCATCTGTTGAGTGAGACATCCCAGGTTTGTCTTGGCCAAATGGCACAGGTTTTGGGAGATCAGAAAGTATAGTGTATAAGTACCCTAACTGTGCATATATGAGGTCATACTATTGAGCCTTATTGATGGCTTCCTCTTCAGATTGAGGAAATGTGGAAGCTACATCCTTATTGAGGAGAGAGACAAGTGATCTAAGAAACCAGTTAAGACACTGTTGTTTGGTGGTTTCTTCTTTGCACAAACTATGTCACCTACACCACTCGTGAATGTGATCAGCGATATGTGTGGCTGAGGTTTGCTTGAAATTAGAGAGTATTTCCAGACCATTGTTGTGGAGGATTGGTAATTGGAAGAAGGTAAAAAATGCTTTGGCCAAGGATTCAAAATTCATATGGGACCTTGATTTTTCATCTACATACCATTTGGCCGATGGGCCAGTGAGTGTGTGTTGAAATAATAATAGTCTGATGGAATCATCCATAATGCTATTGGAAGAGCACCATAGGTGAAAAGTCATGACGTGGTTGGCAGGGTCATCTCCTGCCTTTCCTTCAAACTTGGGTATGTCTGAAGGTAGTTTGGTGGGCATTGCAGGACATGTGGGGTCATGCAATATAGGATCATTGGTGAGTTTTCTTAGATCTGGTATGTTGAGAGAGGCCAAATATGGCATCTGTAGTGGGGGGGGAGGATTAGCTCTGGCCATGGTGTAAGTGTGTTGTGAACCTGACCCTCGAGGGGGGATAGGTGGGTTGGTACTTCCCCCTTGAGAGGAAGTTGGTCCCCCGCTTCCGTGTAAAGGAGAGCGAGTGGACGGATGACCTTGGGAAGTGGACCCAAGTAATGTGGAACCAAGCAAAGTTGATCCTAAAATAGTAGCACTCACAGGAGTGTGTGAAGGTGGTGCTGATGAGGGGGAAAGACCAGGCACTCCCCCTAAGATAGGAGGGAGGTTTAGCAAGCGTCGGGAATGGAAAGGATTCTGTGGGTCCCCTATGATTTCCAACTAGCTGAGTGAATGTGTGAAAATGGTGGTGAGAGTAATAAAGAAACAAGAGCCTTTGTCGCAAAATTTGAACTTTACACAATATATATATCCAAATCAAAATGTAATCAGAAGTGCATCATACATAACATGGTTTGAAAAAGAAGCATATATGTGGATAAGTGGGTTTTGTCAGCATGGGGAATCAAAAGAAAACAAATGCTCGTGTCCTAGAAGATGTAACGTCCTTCCTCTCAAATAGCATTGGACCTTCCAATAGTACTCAACAGTGGGGTCTGAAGTCACCGGAAGAGAAACTAGTGAAGGATGAAATAATTGGTTATAATGAGGAGTAAAGGGGGCATATCCCGAAAGAGTTGGCGATATTTCCCAATAGACACACAAAATCCAATCATGGTGCAATTGCAGCCCATAATGTCCACTTGGGTAGATGCCCTAAAATTTGGTCACTATGTACCTCGGTCAAAGTGCGACATTTAGATTTTCGGCCTAAGAAATGGGTCACAGGCTAGATCCCGTCCAAAAGGTGGGTGCCTCAAGGGAGGACGCATAGAACAACCAGACCTCAGCCTTCAACCCTTCACGGGTATCTCCCTGCCTTATGGTGTTAGGAACACTTGACTTGGAGGATTTTTAGTTCCCTATTTGACAACTTCTATGGTTTTGACAATGTGAGAACCAGATAATGGGGAGTTATTTGGATGCCTATCCCCGAAATCCTACCTAGACTAAAAAAATTCTTTTGGTACCTCTTGTGGAGGAAAACTTAGTGAGTTTTTAGAAAAAATTTAGATGTAGTTGGTTTGAGAGGTTGGGGGTTTGAACCAACCTCATTGAATTTAAAATGGGAGTGGATAGTTTCGTCAAGAAGAGGGTGGGGCATTTCGGAATCCCTTTGGAGGAAACTTACTTTGACATCCACATTTCAAAAAGAAGCTATGTAAGTGATAAGTGACTTTTGTGTGTGAATGAGTGAAAGTGTGCCAATTTTTAGTGAATTAGGTGTCACCTTGCTGCATGTGGACTTCGCTTGGTC
>SNQJ01S0007804.1:416966-449769 GCA_010110895.2 Picea sitchensis | reverse complement strand
GCTTCAAAACCTTTAACCTCACTAGTTGAAAAAGTATTGTTGCAAAGAGCTCACAATCAATGTGGCATATTTCACTTTGCAACTTGAGTTTCTACCAATGGAGCAGTGATAACCTAAGGTTAAAGGAATTAGATTTAATTCAAGTCTTTTCATTCTGCATGTGTGTTAGAACCTTCTTTCAAAACCTTTAACCTCACTTGTTGACATAGTAATGTTGTAAAGAGACCACAACTAGTGGCATATTTCACTCTGCAACTTGATTTTCTACCAATGGAATAGTGATAACCTAAGGTTGAAAGAATTAGATTTCAATTGAAGTTTTAAATAAAGATTAGGTCAGATTACACTTTCTAGATTACAAAGACTAGTTGAGGATTTCTTTCAAGTTTGTATTTCCCTCTTAGTCTATATTTCTAAGCCAATTCCCTCACATACATTGATTGTGCCTCACAATTTTACCAACCCTGGATTGACATGATAAGTGTCTTATTTATGAAAATAAATTAGGTTGACGCATACAATCATATAACATATTAATTTATATACTCAACATATAATTATAATCATATTAATTTATTATTATACTATTATGTAGAAGGATCAGATTAACTCAATATCTCTTCTTCAGTAGTCGAGTTGGGAAAGTTGTAGGGTTGACATTACGATTTAAATTAGTCACATAGTTGTAATTATTTATAGTATACCTTAAAGAAACAATGCTGAAAATACATATCTTGAGACCTAGTGTGAGACCTGCAAAAACTAGAAACCAGATCCTGCACCAGGTCTCATATTGCAATAATTGTCTACCTCTGAGGAGAAAAACAAGTATGTGGATGCCAACATGGATACATAACTGGGTTGAGTCTAATACATGCCTATCAACTACTGAGACTAAGGACCTGTGTGGATTAAAAACCAAGCTAGTAACTACTAAAACTTAAAATATGTTATAGACATCAACCATGAGAAGAAATTATAATTAAACACCAGACTAACCACTTCCAAAATCGTTGCGAGGAGGAATGTGCCCTGTTGAAGTGCATGCACAATGACAACAACAAAATGTACAAGGTTAACAAGAGGCTTGGCATGAGAGCGAGTCGAAAAGGTCAACAAGCTTGCATTCCATCAGCTCCTGGCGAAATTTTAGTTCTGTGATGTCCCAGAGAAGCTCAAAAATTAATTTTTACTAGTGTTTTGATAACCACCTTGGAGAATGCATATTTGTTTCCTTTCCAAAAAGAAGCCCTGGAACTCGTGAACTTCTAGTTATGGTATGGTTGCGAAGCAGAGCCAAAGAAACCACAATAGGGGACAACTTTGTAGAAGGCGGTGTGAAGGTTATTGAGTTTTCATATAAATATTCAAAGGGAAATTATTCTTCTACAAGTGTGGCATTTGCCGAACTATCCCACCTATCATCCTCTTGTTTTTTCATCGTTGGGGAAGAGGAAAGAAAATAAGAGTGAGAAAAGATGAATGAGGGGAGAGGCAAGGGACAACGACCAACAAAGCCACAAAGAGATCCTGAACCATGACTGGGCTTGCCTCTTTCACGAGGCATCACACTGAGTAAACAAGCATAGAACCATAAGGGGGCAGGAATGGATTGGAAACGAGCAGAGGTGAGGAGGAGGAGGAGAAGAAACCAAAGAAAACATAGACAAGCTTGCTAGATGGAGTGAAAGTTAGAATATAGATGAGCCGAAGAAAACATAAGTTATCCATGGTAAGGTTCAAGTCCATTAAAACCATCATCCTGCTATCATAAATGACAGGTGCCATATCTGTACCAACACATAGCTTTCCAATATGCGAAGTGGCCTACATTTTAATGCGACACATGAAAACCAGGGTGCAGGAGGGAGTCCAACATTAAATTTGTGTCTTTGGTAGGAGGTCGAGCATGTGGAGAGGACACCGACGTCTGAATGTCATGTGAAGGATCATAGCTAGGTGGCACCCTATCTGGGGTAGTATATCAACGTATTATTAGTATTACATATTCATATTAATTTATATAGTCAATATATAATTATAATCATATTAATTTATTATTATAGTATTATATAGAAGGATCGTGTCCATATATCTTCTTTAGCTTTTTATCACCCGACAGAGAAAATTGCAGGGTTGGACTTATGATTTAAAGTACTCCAATAGTTGCAATGATTTCAAAAATGATTTAACAAATAGTTGTATTAATTTCAGCAATGATATAACAAATATTTTCATTGATACCAGGAATGATATAATGCAAAATGATAAGATGTATTGATTTAAGTGATCATACAATGCAAAAATTATGTAGTCATGTGGTTGCAACGATTTCAATAATAATATAACTAATAGTTGCATCGATTTCAGTGATTTCATATAAATAAATATGAAATGATATATTTATTTTAGTGATAATAAAATGAAGAATTATTTAAGGAAATCAATTACTTGCATTAGTTTCAGTGATGATCTAATGCAAAACAATAATATATAGTCAATATATAATTATAATTATATTAATTTATTATTATAGTATTATCTAGAATGATCAAATCAATCTATCCTTTTTTTTATGATAAGTTGCATCGGAAAGTTGCAGGGTTGACCTTATGATTTAAAGTAGTCATGTAATTGCAATAATTTCAACAATGATATAACAAATAATTGCATTGATTTTAGCAATGATATAACAAATAGTTTCATAGATTTCAGCAATGATATAATACAAAATGATAATATGTATTAATTTAAGTGACGAAACAATGAAAAATGATGTAAAGTAGTCACAATTGCAATGATTTCAACAATGATATAAGTAATAGTGGCATTGATTTGACCAATGATATAAATAAATACGAAATGATATATTTATTGTAGTGATAATACAATGAAAAATTATTTAAAGCAATCAAGTACTTGCATTAGTTTCAGTGATGATATAATGCAAAACAATAAAGTGCATTGATTTTGGTGATGATATAGTGAAAATGGATGTTAGTGATGATATAGTAAAAATTGATGTTAGTGATGATATACTGAAAATTCATTTAGAGCAATAAAGTAGTTGAATTGATTTCAACAATAACCTATGTTGTAAATATTGTTGTCATTGATTTCAAAGACAAGGGGATCCCACAAGATGTCCAATATAAACATTAAAATCCTACATATGTCCAAGATAAATATTGCAAGATGGATATTGTTGAAAGTATTATTTGTGGTCAATTTGGATACCCTATCTTTGAATACATTTTTACCCTACATAACTAACTCAAATGGGAGCACAAGTTACAAGGTTGGGAAGATTATTATCATACCTTTCCAACGTTATATGGAATTCACTCCCTAGGAATGAAGAGATATGAATTTTTTCGTCTGACAACCTGTTGAACACTCAACACACCCTAAAAAGCCTATGTCAATTTTTACTTTTTGGGTACCACTTGATCTTTGCACTATTTGTTTCGACTTCAATTCTTTGTGAAAATGTTTTTCCTCTGATTATTATCATTAATCTCATTATCTTTTCAAGACTATTTTGAAATTATAAAACCCCATGACTTAAGCCTTAACGCTCGAACAAAGAATCAAGAGCCAAGACATTTCACCCGACACACTTAGTTTCGACATCGGAAGGAATTCAAAGAAGGAAAAGAACCACTCTGGAAACCTCAGTCACCGAGTGTCGATATTCATCGAAATCGACAAAAGTAATTTTGTTTGTGCCAAAGTTTCTGCATAACAATACTGACGAGAGTCAATCCCCTTCGACATCGGTAAAAGACAAAGGGAGTAGTCGTTAATCAAGAAGGAAAAGATATCTCTGATACCTAATACCTGATGTGCATATCAGAATCGAGGAAGATCTAAAAGGATTGTGAAGGCCTTTGTGACCACGCTAAAGAGTTCCCTCGATTGTCGATCCCCAACACACTTCGACATCGAGACTTTTTCAAGGAAGCTGATTCATAGAAAAACATATGATAGGTATCGTCGATCCCCGATCCCAGAAATGTTTCGGCATCGGAACTTTAAGGTATTTTTTAAACTGAATGAGTAAATGAAAACCCTGACATCGATTAACATACACAGATTAGACCACCTATCTTCAATGCCACATTTCTTTACAAGATTAGAGAACCGTACGATCTAGTTTTACCCCGAGTCATTCTTGGTTCCCTAGGTCCAAGTCACACCTCCCAGTCAGTTTTTCCACGTCAGAATCATACGATGATATTTATTGACATCGGATCTTTTGTGAGGGACATTAGTGAAAAAATTCATAACGCATCCCGGATCCCTGATCCGCCCACTGAGAAAGAAACACCCTGGGACGTTTTAGCGCTAGATATGATTAGATTCAGAGAATTTAAGGGACTAATTAATACTAGATACCACATTAGTTGCTACTTCATGTGCCAATAAACAAGAACATTTGAAATCACTGATAGACCGTATTACCCCCATGCCTTTGCCATCAACCCACGATGAATTCAAGTTATAGAGATTCGACGATAGATTTTTTTTTAAATTTCACTCATCACTCGAATTCAATGGTTGATGCAACATGGCAAGTTATTCACTGGTTTAAATCCTCTCGAGCTATGGTAAGCAGAATCTGTCTGCGCGCTATGAAATTCAGAGCATCTAGAGAAATGAGACGAGCACTTCGAGAGCTGTAGAGATTCCATGAGTATCAAACAACCAGGGTTAGCAAGCTTATATGTATGTACTAAGTCTGTGGATTTTACATGTTTACACTTCATATATAATTTTATCTAGTGTTTCTCTGTACACAGCCTCTAAAGATTTATTTCGATTGCAGGAACAATGCCTCCAAAAAAGTCGACCACTAGATGATCGTCGAGGGCGCCGAAGCTGAAAGAACTAGAATTAGGTGAAGGCTCCTCCCCAGGGGTCGCAAGATAATTGGAATTCATCCAAAGACCAGATCCGATCATCAAAACATCAAAAAATAAATCTTTCATTTAGTCACTGATCTTTGGAGATACAGAGGCAAGCATAAGGTCCAAAATGACACTTCCACATTGGGGAGATCTCTTTAAGAAAATAAACCAGGAGGAATAACTTGAATGCATCCCATAGAGTGATCCTGATGTCAGATCACTTGACGATGAAGTGTTCCCAAACATTCGGTGGTCATACCTGCATATGGTGGCTAACAAAACCCCTATTTTTCCCTGTGTCAAACTCCTGAAGTTTCTCATTGATCACACAGACACAAAAAAATGTTTGATCAATAACAAAAATGGTGGGTGTGTTGGAGTGTTCCTTTCGGTGGAGGTCCAGAAGTATTACAAGCTTAGAGACCCTGAGGAGCGACTAAACATTGATTTTGTCATCAAATTCTACGAGCACCACGACACCATCTAGGTGATGGCCTCATGGTGGGGAGAATATAAAAAATACACCAATAAGACCTCCTACTGGTACCAAACAACCAACTTAAGGGACACATACATCTACTTGATGGCTCTCATATGTCAGTTGTATGGGGAGAAATACTGCTCTAGAGTTTCAGAGGCATGGATGCCTCTGGCTTACACAGTGGCCATTTCTAGGAGCGGCTTCAACTGGGGAGACATCATTTCTAAACAACTAAGCATATGCATACAACAAGATCAGGAATTGAAGGAAGGAGTGATAACAACCTTCTCCATGGCTTCATACTTACTATATTTCATGTGTTCCAGAAACATTTTTGTCAGCGTGAACCTGAGCTGGAACATCGCAGAACTCCTGGTCCATGTATATTTTAGCATCTTATCGTAGAACATGTACAAAATATCTTACTCCCTCATCTCTGATGAATTCATCGCACATATTTATTTTATTCTTTTTAATAAAGAATGCCTGGGACTATCGGTTGCGGCCAAAATGATGTTATCAAATTGTAGTGGGAGAGATATGCTACCAGACCATCCTGCAAGGCTACAATGCCACCCTGGTCGAGGATAAAAAATGGGCATTTATACCCTATGGATTCCATGTAGGCTTCTACTTGGTGAAGGACACTGCTCAAGCCAAGCAAGAGGGTCTGAGCCAATTGGAGTTCAGATTCTAGACCGGTTGATTCCACAAGCATGAACCAAAGGTTCTGGTGTTGAAACACACCTCACAAGTGTCATCGTGCTAGCCATACACCCACGACAAATTTGAAGATGAAATATTCACAAAAAATTCCCACGACTGGGATGAGGTGTTGGCAAGAATGGATGACCCAAAAATGACCAGGTTTAGAGCCATGATTCTGGATGAACAAACAAAAACCATAGAGAAATTGGCTCAAGAGGCCCTCAGATCCAGAGAAGAAATGGTAGCAGCCGAAGCAGCAGTTCCTCAGGTAGTGGTTAAAGCAGAAGATGTCCCCCTGGTAGCCTCGGTGCAATATAGGGGTTTCCCTATGACTCAGGATGAACGAGAGAGGGGGATACTCATGATCGAACATGCACAACGGATAATTGATCAGCTACAAGATGACCTAGACCTCACAGGAATGACAGGGTCCCCCGTCGACAACCTATATGAAAGAGAGATAGGCCCAAGAGGCCATGAACTGGTAGACATCGATGAAATCGTCAGGTTAGATGACCCTTAAATAACAACGCCATAGGCTGGATCACCGGTGATTGTTACAACTCAGCTGGAGACATTCGAGGAATCAGTGGGAGAAAGTGCACCAGACCCCCTTCGTGAATTAATAAACATCTATGATGATGAAGAGAGCCCAGAGGTATCCCTGGTCACCTTTGTACAGATCGTAGAAGAAAAGGATCCAGAGAAGACATTTTCCCCAGCTCCCAACGCTCGAATTCAGGTCCTTCCGTAGAATGAACAAGAAGTCGAGAGTATCTTAGAAATTGAGCTGCCTAATGCATCAAAGACCCAAGAATATAGTATGAAGGATGATCCAGAGATGACCAAGAAAGAGGGAAAAGCTCCACAACAAGAAATCGATGTCTTAATGGCCGATAATCAAGTAAGTATCGAGCCTGCCCTAAATGCCTCAATTTCAATCAGTACTCAAATTCTCGATGAGCAACAAACAAAATACATGGTTTCAAGACACAGGGAAGAAGTTCAATACCTTAGTCCTGAACAAATTTATACCATTGGGAGCCTGGGAAATATGCTCACCTGGGGAGATCAGCAAATCCTCGAACCCGTTGATGAAGTAGCCAACATACATGCCATCTCTTATGACCAGAAAAGAAAGGATATCGTGTAGAGAACCTCCAAAAAGAGGAGGATCACTCTGGATCGGTCCATCCTCATCACCACGGAGGAAAATTTGATAAATATAGAGAATGCCAAAACACCCAAACTTATCAGCGCAGGGATGGTAATCACATATGCCACCTTGGACAGAGAAAAAATGGATGAAGAGGATTTGGTTGTTGTTCCAAAATAATTGGAACATTTGCACCACTTGGAGAAGTATTACCAGGACACCACATAGGCCGCGATGTTCCTAAGGAGCAAATTCAAGGAGGACTACAACAAATTTGTAGAGGAGCAACACCTATTCATTGCAAGGATAACCAAGTTTCAGGAAGACATCCTCATGGCATTGGCAACATGCAAGGATATGGAGAGGTGATACAAGAAAGCGCATCAAGCCGTGGAAATTATCGACTATATCAGTGCAGTGAAAAAGGGCCAAAACGTTGAAGAGCACAACATCCAGGTGCTAAGGGAAAGTAACATCGACTGCATAAGGAAATCGGTCTAATATTGGGTTAAAATGGATTAGGATCCTCATCGGGAAATCCAATAAAATTGGGCCAAGTGAGAAAAAAGTTGGACCAATATCAACCGAGCAATGAGGGACATTGACCTCCCAGAATTCAACACACCCGATGACTTTCTAGACTTGCGCGATATAGTCAATTCATATGTTGAACAAGACTCAATCTGGGCTACGAAGATAGAAAAGGTGGCAGACATGGTGCTAGGACATGTGCGACAGTTCATGGAGCACTCGATTAGAGCTCAAGCTATGTTATAGTAGTTAAGTACCAGAATGGTCAAGTACCGGGCATGAGAAATAGAGATAAGAGATATTCTTTCAGCCCTAATGGAATAGTATAGATTCTTGTATGCCAGTACATGCGAGGATATCTTCATCAAGTGGTCGGACTACAAGAAGAGTGACCCACTTAAGTGAGACCTTGTGATGACTCTTAAAAGGATTGATAGAAGAAAACGCCATGTGGCGATTTTTGTTTTACTTATTTGCACTTTAATAGTTATTTTTAGTTAATAGTATGTTATAAATTAGAGGATCGACCTATTAGCAGAGGTCGATGGTTTTTTCAAAGAGCCTAATTTTTTTGTTTTGTAAAGAAATATTTCAGAGCTGCCTTTAATTGAGAAGTCATGTTTAGGACTAGAGACAATTTTGTGTTTTTCATCAAAAGCATGTATGATTGGATGTCGAGAAGAATTATTTCTTATTTAGTCTCATGAATGGATGTTGTAACGAGTAACAGCTAATAAATTTGTTGATAAGTTATTTGATTCAATGTTTTACAGTTCTTGTCTTTAATGATGAAGATAAATCGTTGTGTTATTATGTGATTGATGATTAGAGTTAAGAGAATTATTTTACTTGTCATCGTTTATCACATGCAAGTTTTATTATGACAAATTGTGTCTCAGTCAATAATTGGAATACTAGCACGATTAATGTATTAATACTAGGCCTGTGGTAGAGAATCATTGTCTACATGCTAGAGTGAAAGGGTTATCCCAAGCTCAACCTCTTCTCCAGTAGCTAAGATTGTTCCCACTTTGTTACCTATTTGGTTTATACCAAATTTAATTTTATATCGGTCCCACCTAAGAGAAAATACAAAAAGAGAATGTCTGAACTGAAGGAGACACCTTCACAAGAAAACGTAAAGCCCATCAATTAATTGGCTGGATTGAAAGATCTGGAGAACCATTCCACCATTAAACGTTGCATAGTCTAATTAGGCCTTGGTGGTGGGTTTGGTTACTGTTGTTGAGTTAAATGGATTTAGGACCCCTCAACAAAATTGGTGTTGGAAGGAGGGCCTGAAGAATGAATGGCTGAATATATATTTCACATAATATTTCAGACAACCTGTAGATTCCAAACAACCCACATGCATGGCTAGTCATTCCCAAGATATCCCACACACACTGAGTACTCCTGAAACGAGTAACTCACCCCATCACGAGGAAGAACATATGTTCCCTGATATACCTTATGCTCTTCCTCACGAGGAATTGAATTAATTCATAAGAATCACAAGAGCTTACACCTGATAGATCGGTGCATTTCCCTTAGCCCCATTGCTTCCTCAAAGAAAACAAATAATAAGACCAGTGGTTGAGTCACCAAAATCGAACATTCTCTTAATCTAATCCCTGAAACACCAGCTGACAACTTCTCTGGGCCCGACGAGTTTTTGGAAGAAGAAGGGTTTGACCCAGGATATGAAGACATGGAAGATAACCATGACCATGATGAAGAAAGGGGAAACCCACCTCAGAATAATAAACCTTGGTTAACCAGATATTCTTTGGCCATCCCTAGACGATTGCATAATCTTCCCCGACATCTAGAGAAGTTACTCCCTAAGTTTGACTCTGAAACCTCACGATTTCTTGAAGACCATATCAAGAAATTCATACTAGCTATCATACTGATGAATGTCCAACATGAAGATATATTTTCCAGGTTGTTCCCCTACACTTTCAAGAATTTGGCCTCCACATGGTATTTTAACTTACATGTAGGATCCATAACTAGTTGGATGAAGTTTCAAAAGGATTTTCTAGATAAATTTGTAGAAGAAACTACTACAGGAGATTTGATAGTTGAGTTGTTCACCGCCACTAAGAGTTCAAAGGAAAGGGTTAAATACTTCAATAAAATATTTACCACCATATTAAAAAAGTTCTATCCCGAAGCTAAACCTGCTTAGGAATTGCAAATCGAAGTATACATTAATGTTGTCCCAACTTTTATTTCCATGTCTGTGAAAAGGGTTGCCAAACCAACCTTAGATGAGAATTTTGAAGAAGCCAAAATGCTAGAGTTTCAAATGAAGGGATGTAAACAAGGCCATGTCTCATTAGTCAAAAAAGAAGTTCAACCTCCTCCTAGGAGAGGACTCCTATTGCCTATACCCCTAGAGAAACAAACAAAACAAGGTACCGAAAAGGGAAATGGAGACATAGAGGACCTACAACGCATGGTCAAGAAGTTTTCAAATGAAATCATAAACATGAATAGAAGTGCAGGGGAGGGAAACCAAGACTAGAGGCCCTATAAACCTTTCTTTAAAAGAAATCCTCCTTTCAAAGAAATTGAACTTCCCCCAACCATCTTAAACATTGATCTGGGAAATGTATCATCTGACTCTTTTTGTAGTTATAATCAATAGAATCACTCTGAAAGAGACTGCCCCCAATGGGTGCATGCCATGAATTTGATGGCCAACCAGTTTCTAGACGAAGTCTCTCTAAACGAACAATCAAGCAGCTCGGTTATGAATATTACTGATCACGAAGAAGTTTCTTCACCAGAATAAAAAACCATGTTGATATGGGATCCTGGCCTACCTATGCCTTTCGATGACCTATTTGAAGTTCAAGAACCACCCACAGAAGTCTTGGTTGTGAAAACATGAAGTAGGGGTCAACCTATCTCGAACGACCTTACTATGACCCCAAATTCGGGAGGAAAACCAACTCTCGATCACCCGAAAGCACCTTTTGTCCACCAAAGAAACCCTATAAATATCCATACATGAGAACTGACCAAGCTGGATTACAACATAGTAGAATATTTGAAGAAGTTGAAGGAAAATATATCGGTCATGGACATGTGTATAATCCCTCAACAAAAATATTTTCTACTACAAGCATTGAGATCAATAGAAAATCCTACAACAAGCACTGACCAGGGAAGAAACCTAACTCACACAGATCTAGGAAATAAACCAACTATGAATGTCTGCTTTGAAGATAAGAAGGGAAAACCTGTTGTTCCACTGTTCCTTTTGACATTTGAAATCATCAACCGAAACATCCATAATTGTTTGGTCGATTCAGGAGTGTGTTCAAATGTTATTCCTTTGTCTATTGCAAAGAATTAAATGCAGTACCTCTTAAAAGTGATAACATTATATATCTAGACAGAATCCAGGTGAAGGTCATGGGAGAACTCAAAGATGTAATGATCATAATAGTGACCCACCCTATATTTGTGCAAGTAATTGACATCATTGTAGTAGATATCCCATAAGCTTATGGATTGTTATTGAGTCGAGATTGGTCTGAGAAGTTAAATAGATACTTTAGAGCATACTAGGCTCACCTTTGGCTTCCATTAAAAGGGCACACAAATATGATCAGGATTGACAGGAAAATATATCTGAAACACATGGTCACTGACTTAAAAACCCTCAATGAACTCTCATCGACCAAATTTCCCATGCTAGGAAATTATTCCCGTGACTCCGATTTCGGGAATTTCTCCCCCCTCTCATCCGATGTTCCCCTTACCCAAAAATCCAAAATGATTTTTCAAGATAAACTGCCTACGACGACGGAGGAAACACTCTTATGTCAAAAACTTGCATTAGAAATCACAAAACAAACAGGAAAGGGAGAGGGAAGTGACAAGAAAGAGGAAGCTGATAGGTTTTTCCCACAAGTTTGGACCTTATACTTTTATGGATATAAATCGTAAGAAGGGTCTGGGGTAGGGTGCATCCTCATTGATACAAAAGGTAAACGACATTTTTTGTCCTATAGACTAGAGTTCGAATGCACAAACAATACCATTGAATATGAATCTCTAGTACAAGGGCTAAAGAAATCCATGGAATTAAACATTAAATAATTGAAAGTCTTCAGAGATTCTGAAATCATCGTTAGTCAAGTAAGAAATACTATACATTGCAACTCTCCACACCTAAAGAATTACCTACAGGAAGTGCACAGGCTAATAGATCATTTTGAATCTTTCAACATTACAACGATCCCTAGAGAAAAGAACATTCTTTCTTATTCTTTGGCCATCACTGCTTCAAGGATATCACCTTTAGAAGATTATGAAGCTTCTCGGTTCACTGTGGAATTTCTCTACAAACCATCGGGGCCCAACAATATTTCTAATTGGAAGATATTTTAAGGAGATGAATAGATCATAAACTTTTTGGATAACCAGAATAGTTTTAAATACTTGGCTATTGATAATGAAGTGTTCCAGGAACATTCAACAAAAATTGATCCTCGGACAGATTTAACGATTGAGAAATATAAGTTTCACAAGATGTCGAAGGGAATATCCAATTTAGAAAATCTTTTTTACCTAAGGGAAAGATTAAAGGGGTTAAAAAACACGAAGATCGGTAGTTCCTGTCCCATGCATGAAACTATAAATCTTGAAACCCTGGAAAACCCAAAAAACGTAAACCTCGACAAGACAATATATAAAGAAGAAAGGAAGGCCTATCTCAAAATTTTCATACAATATCAAGATGTCTTTGCATGGTCCTACCGATATCTAAAAAATTATGATACTCGTATCAATCAACACACTATCCCATTAAATCCTGAAGTAAAACCCTTCCAAAAAAACTCTAGAAGTACCACCCATCCCTGGAGCCCCTCATGTGTCAGGATGATCCAGGTGGATATTGGTGGCCACCCACCTATTCCACTTGGACCCCCACCATTGCTTCTTTCAGTTTTTCAGTTTTCGCACAGTTTACTATTTTTAGCAGTTTTTTCGGGTCCTGAACTTCCAGGGCCATTTTGAGGCCCCACCCACCTATTCCACTTGGACCCCCACCATTGCTTCTTTCAGTTTTTTTTTTTTTTTTTTTTTTTTTTTTTTTTGGTTCCTCAACTTTCGGAGCCATTTGCAGGCCCTAAACTATGTTTTTGGTATGCTGTTGTCGCAAAATTGTATCTAACGATGCTATTTTGTCTCAAGTTTTGTAGGCCTCAGATAGATATTTTCTTAACGAAAGCTATCATACACCTAAAACGAAGATCGCATGCAAAGTTATGACCCCGGAAGTTGATGCACCAACTTACCCAAACGGGCCCACATGACTTTGGCACTTCATCTCCTGTGGTTAGGTTTTGGATGTATAGGACTTTGTCATTCTCGCTTTATTGTAAAAGGGCCTTCAGAGCCCTCATCAGAATTTATCTTCAATGGTGCGAGTAGCACTACATCTCTCTCGAGATAAGCTACCAAAGACCCTAGCTAGTTTATTTCCATTCCGCCTATAAGCATATTTCACCATTTTATTAATGAAATGAAGTGATCCCCGTGGATATTGGTGGACACCACCTATTCCACTTGGACCCCCACCCACTTCTTCTGCTTTTCAAGCCACACAGCTTCTACTATTTTTAGCAGCTTTTCGTGTCCTAAAACTTCTGAAGCCGTTTTGAGGTCTCTAAACGATGTTTTTTTTTGGGTATGTTGCTGTCAAAAAATATTATCTAACGATGCTATTTTGTCTTGAGTGTCAGGAGGGCCCTGAGCTAGGATCTTTCCAAACGAGCTTACTTCATAATGCTCTAAAACGGAGATCATATGTAAAGTTACTGCACCCGGGAGCTGATGCACCAACTTACCCAAACGGGGCCCACATGACCTTTGCACTTCCACTTCAGGTTAAGTTTGGATGACCCCAGTGTAATCTCATTTTATTTTGGGCAAGGGCCTTCTGAGTCTCATTAGAATCATCTTTCTCATGATGCGAGTATTACATCTCTTCTCGAGATAGTTACCAACTAAGCTAGTTTATTTCCATTATGTCTATAAGCATATTTCAGCCATTTGTTATTAATGAAATGAAGTGACTTTATTTCCACCGCATCTCCTCTGTTTATGTGTATTTCTGTATTTCATTGTGTTCACATAAACTGATCGCTGGTATCAGCGGGTTCCGCTTCATTCTGATCCCGCTTTTGTACGTCCCTTTCAACGAGATCGGGTATAAGGAGTTGGGGCTCGATCTGTTGAACCCCTGCGCGATCACCCCCAAAACCCCATGACCCCATGGGGAAGAAAAGAAAGATGAGGAGCAGGATATCCTATCAAAATGTTGTTTGAGGAGGCCCTCGAGAAACAAAGGAATGGAATGATGGAAAACTTTGCCCGTGATTCTTCAACGGATTCTGACCGGCGGTGCATCGACATCCAAAAACCACTTTGAGCCACCCTTTAATGTATAAGTAAACTTGGACATTCCCATATTTGGACGGCCAGGATGCGGCGTCGGTGACATATGGTTGAACTGCTGGAAGGATATTTTAGTTTATGACTTTTTCAATAGAAAGATTATTTTCGCGACTCCTCAAAGTTTCCCCCCATGTCATGGACTGGTGGGAAACCTACTGGAGCAAGAGGGCGAGGGAGAACCCTTTGCCTCGGCTGCAACTCCACTTAAATTCTTCCAGACTTATCAAGGAACAATATTATTCTATGGTGAGCTATGATGACAAATACATATAATGGACTATGGTGGTGGTAAAGTACCCAGACAATAGATGACAAACGTTTTACAATTCTATGCACAAAGTGTATCAAAGACCAGAGAAACATTTATGTTAAAGTACTGCAGTTTGTTCCGGTGACAGATACATTCAGAGGTGTGAAATGAGTTCCCTTTCGGCACTCCTCACTTTGGTGTATACTTGATATGTCGCCAAGATTGAGCGTGGTTCAAATGTAAGAAGTTTAGACTTTGTAGTCCGGAATTTGGGGTTAACGGAAAGGTACTCCCAAACTACAAAACAAAGGACCAAGCTTTACATGGGCAAGTCTAGACAACCCACCAGTTACAGCAAAGAACAACACCACGGCCAAAAAGGACACATGTGGAAGTGGTGGAGTTCCATAAGAGCCTCCACTCTCACAACACAAGTGAGGTCGGTCCAAGCAACATCAAATGGAAGAGTGCTTCGAATCGATGTATTGCTCCGGACTCTAAATCAAACCCCGAGAAGGGGAATGACAGTGGGGAAGCAGACATCTGGCTTTGTTTCCAACCACCACTAAGCTAAATTACCGGTGATCTAGAAGGGGAGGAACTGCAGATCCAGGAGGTAGGGACGCCCCTTCCATTCCAAGTGATGTGGGTAAGGGTCTCTCATTGTTTCGAAGAACCTTATCTCGGTAGAGGTCATGAAGCCGCTGGGCTTGTCGACTACAACACACCCAATAACCATACACCATCGGATGGCTACACCAAGGGATCGGACCTCCGCGCTAGTCGACAATGTCGCCTTCCCTACAACATCAAGCCCCTCATCGGATGAGGTATTATGACATTGCTCCTCTTGACATTTCTGATGTATTACTAGGCCAACTGCATTTTAGAAGTGATGATGCCGTATGAGTCCAAATGCCTCATGCTGTTGTTATTATCACTTTGGGTAATTGTTGTACAGGATACCTGAGATAGCACCGCCTACCACTATCTCTTTGCTTACTGCAAAACAATGCAGTAAGATCATTTCCAAACCAGGAAATTTGTTTTCCGGATGATCCGCCCTCGTGGAAAGAGTAAGACTGTGGCCATGAACTCCATACAAGGCCCCACTCCAGATGAAACATAGATGGATAAGTACTGGAGGAGTAAGAGGGATATATTCACCTCACTTCAGTGCCTCTCTACACCGCGTGTCAAGCACCCTATCGATTCACTCCCAAAAATTCAAGTACCCAATGGACCCCACCTACCTAAGGTTTCATTCCTGGAGAATGACGAAATCAAGAGGAAGATTCAGAGTCATGGCAAGTAAAGGTCACATCCTAATATATCATCACCCTCCTGGCCCGGATTGTGTTGGTGCGTAGTAGCGATGCAATTTCGGGAGACTCCCCGTGATTGACTATCGGCACCTAACAAGACTCCATCGTCGTAATAGGTACCCGATCTCATGGATTGATGACCTTCCTCGACCAACTCAAGTGGGGAAAATATTTCAGCAAGATTGACTTGAAGTCCGGGTATCACTGTGTACCAATCAAACCCTCCCATGGTGGAAGATCAGATTCAAATCCAAGGAGGGCCTTTTGAATGGTTATCATGCCTTCGTGCTGACAAATGCCCCGCAACCTCTTCTTTATGAGGCTAATGATGACATCCCGTGGCCATTCAATTCAACCTTATCTGTAGTGGTGTAATTTTGGATGACATTCTCATCTTCACCTTTAATTTGGGAAGAGCACCTCCACTATATCCGACATGTGTCCTCCAAACACTATGGCAACACAAGTTGTGTGCCAATTTGGAGAAATGCAATCTTGGCATAACCCTCGGGTCCAATGATTGGGATACATTATTGATGAGCGAAGGGTGCATGTGGGATCCGTAAAAGATCCAAGTCATTCGAGCATTACGCCCCCAACCAATTCTAACAGAGTTCAAGAACTTTTTAGGTCTCTTCCACTTCTAACTCCACAGGTTTGTGTTGATTCTCTCATATCACTTGGCCCCTGAGTCAAGTCACCAAGGGAGGAGCTTAAAGAAAATTATTTGTCCAATGTCAACAAGGCATTCGAGTTGAAATTATCACCGCTTCCGGCACTGCTGCTCACATTTCAATGTGACTTGCAACAACCATTTTGAGATCGAGACAGATGCCTCCGACCGTATATTGGGGCAATCCTACCAACATGGGTATCTAGTGAGAGTATCACAAGAGACACTTTCCAACACAGCCCTAAGTATCCCACTTATGACAATAAATGTATTCCATCAGGCAAGTTTGTCGACAATGGAAGCATTACATTTTGGGAAAGGGAAACGGTCATCCATAGACCCAATCGACTCGGCAGCTCATATAGACACAAGGGAAGTTGCGGAATCCATCGCCACCTAAGTGGTCCACATACCAAACAGCTTCATTTGAACATTATAATAAAAGGCAGCAATTCAATAATGCTAGATCATTTCACCACTCACCCATCATGGCTTAACCATCGTTTTCAACTCTTGTGGGCACTTAGGACTCATTACACACTTCTCTACACAAGTGATCCGTAATTCACATACAATACACTTTGAGGGTGGGTAGTTCCCACTCTCACTCTAGGATGCCCCGCTTGTCACTTGGGACACCTTTTGTGTTCCTTCAAGCAAGCGTGCTAAGATGATTTGGGAGGCTCACGGCAATAGCCACTGGGTACTGGGAGGTCGAAAATTGTGGCAAGATTTTAAAGTATTTCTATTGGCTGGAACTCTTCTACAAGATGTTCTGAAGTACATCAAGTCCTCGTGACCGCTTATGCCATTTCCAAATTGACCATCAAAAAGCAAGGCCTCTTTACTCTGCTTCCTAACTCTAGTCGTAATCTTTGGGAATCCATCTCCTATGGATTACATAACGGGCCTTCCTTCTACTAAGGATGGAAACGACTGTGTTTTTAGATGACCGGGCCTCTCGGGGATGTCCATTATGATGGCCCTGCAAGAAGAATATCAAATGGCCACTGGCAATCCCTCTTTCTTTGAACGAGTGTGGGTAACAATTTTGGGATCCCACAAGATATCATCTCATTTCGGGACAACAGGTTCCTCATTACTTTGGTCCTCTGGTCAATGTTGGACACCGATCTCACTAAGTCCACAACTTTCCATCCACAAACCGATGGCCGGCCAGAGGTCATTAACCGGATGATCAGACACATTCTTGCATGTACAATTCAAAGCATCCACGATGGATGAGAGCCTCCCCCATGTGGGCCAACATAGCTACAAACTGTGCCTCCATAGCTCAACCAGCCACAACCCCTTTCAAGTGGGCTTGGGATTCCAGCCACTATGTCCCATCACATAGCTATGCCATTTGTGGCTACTCAATAAGATTCACCATGTCCAGTCTGAGGCGTATAAGGCAAACAACTTCATTGAGCACATTCAACACATCTACCAATAGGTTCATGACATCTTGGACAAAGCCAATGCTAAGTACAAGCAACGATACATGATCAACATCTAGTGCTACACAATTTCCAAGTAGGTGACAAAGTGTGGCTACATTTGTAGAAGGATTGCCTCGCTGGACCCCACCGCAGCTTTGTCCGCTTCAATATGGGCCATACACCCTCACCAAGGTCAGGGAGGGGTTCCTTGAGCTCATCATTCCACCATTCCTTGGTCTCAACCCAGTGTTCATCGTGGGACCGCCTTCGCCCCTACTTTCCACCTCTCCTAGACACATTCGACATGGCGTAACAACTCACACCAACAGATAATATAGACTGTGATGGAACAAGCTTAACCTGGGATCGACCATGGATACACAGACTGCTAATAACTAAAACAAGATCCATCTACATCGAGTTGTCAAAGTAGGCCAACTCCTTCACCAAGGGGAAATGGCTCACCAGGACCAAGTTCAACAGAAGTTTCTATCTCATGAGGAACCCAACGCAATGGGGACCATTGCTTCCTCTGTTGGGAGGAATGATCCAGTGGGATATTGGTGGCCACCCACTTATTCCACTTGGACCCCCACCATTGCTTCTTTCAGCTAGTTTTTGCAATGCTTTACTATTTTTAGTAGTTTTTTCTGGTCCCTAACTTCCTGGGCCATTTTGAGGGCCTAAATGATGTTTTTTTTTGGCATGTTACTGTCACAAATTTCTATCTAATGATGCTATTTTTTCTAGAGCATTGTAGGCCTCAGATAGATCTTTCCAACGCAGCTATCACACTTAAAACAAAGATCAGATGTAAAAGCCACGACCTCGTGAAGTTGATGCACCAACTACTCCAAACGGGCCTACATGACTTTTGGCTTCATCTCCTGTGGTTAGGTTTTGGATGTTCAGGGTTTTGGCATTCCCTTTTATTGTAAAAGGGCCTCAGAGCCTCACACATTGAAATTGCAGCCCCTTTACCTGGATGTTTAGTAGCGCTACATCTCTCTCTTTCCTTTTGAGATAAGCCGCCTCTAGCTAGTTTATTTCCATTATGTCTATAAGCATATTTCAATTTGTTATTAATGAAATGAAGTGATCCAGGTGCATATTGGTGACCACCCATTCCAATTTGGACCCCCTGCACCATTTTTCTTCAGCCAGTTTACTTTTACTATTTTTAGCATTTTTTCGGTCCCTCAACTTCCAGGCCATTTTGAGGCCCCTAAACTATGTTTTTGGGTATGTTGTTGTCGCAAAATAGAATCTAATGATGCTATTTGTCTTGAGCGCTGTAGGCCTCGGATAGATCTTTCCAATGAGCTATCATACTAAACTGAGATCAGATGTAAAGTTATAACCTGTGAGTTGTTGCACCAACTTACCCAAACTGGGGCCCACATGACTTTTTGGCTTCATTCCTGTGGTTAGGTTTTGGATGTCTAGGACTTTTGGCATTCCCCGCTTATTGTAAAAAGGGCATTCAGAGCCTCATTGTAATCATCTTCTCAATGATGCGAGTAGCCATCACATCTCTTCTAGATACAATGTCCCAGCTAGTTTATTTCCATTCTCATTCAGATTCTGTCTGTAAGCATATTTCAGTCATTTGTTATTAATGAAATGAAGTCTTATTTCCACTGCATCTCTGTTTTATGTGTATTTCTGTATTTCATTGTGTTCCTACATAAATCTGGATCACAGGAGTTAAATAAACTGTTAGATGCCAAAATTATCTTCTAGGTTAGACACTCTGCCTGGGTAGCAAACTTGGTTCCTGTAAGGAAAAAGTCTAGGGAAATCCGCCTATGTGTAGATTTCAGAAATCTGAATAGAGATTCAGAAAAGGAAAACTACCCAGTCCCACCAATGGAGAAACTCCTACAAACCGTGTTTGACTTTGATTTTTTTTCCTTGCTGGATGGTTTCTCAGGCTACAACCAGGCTCTAGTTTCAGAAAAGGACCACTTGAAAACTACCTTCTGAACCAACTATGGAACCTTCTCTTATAAACGTATTCCCTTTAGGTTAATCAATGCAAGAGAGACCTTCCAAAGGGCCATGGACATATCATTTCAGGGCCTAATCAATAAATGTGTGGTAGTCTATTTGGACGATGTGACTGTGTATTCAAGAACAAAGAAGATCACATCCAACACTTAACCTAGATTTTCGAAAGGTGTAGGAATTACGGTATATCCTTAAACCCTAAGAAAACTATTTTCGGTGTCGAGGAAGGTAAGTTGTTGGGCCAAATTATATATCAAGTAGGCATTCACATAGATCCAGAAAGGATTAAGGCTATAGTTCAGCTTCCATTACCTCACAACAAAAATGTTATGCAATCGTTCTTCGGGAAAATAAATTTTGTGAGGAAATTCACCCCAACTTCGCGGAAACTATCAAACCCTTACAAAAAATGATTCGTAAAGATGTTGAGTTTAAGTGGGATGATGAACAAAAGAAGGCTTTCAGAAATATTAAGACTGCAATATCTAGAGCCCTAGTGTTGTGAAGCCTTGATTTCAACAAAGAGTTTCTTCTCTACACTTTTGCTTTCGACCAATCGTTAGCAACAGTATTGACTCAGAAGGATCATGACAACAACGAGGCCCTGGTATCGTTTATGAGCACTAATATCCAAGGGGTCAGACTAAATTACCCTGCTATAGACAAGAAGGGCTATTCGGTATACAAGGCAGTAAAAAACTTCAGATCCTACATCCTTAAGAACCATACAAAATTCATCGTGCCTCACCCTGCAGTCTGATCCTTATTTACTCAATAGGAAATGGGTGAGAGAAGAGGAAACTGGATGGAAATAGTCTAAGAATTTGACCTAGATATAAAAACTGCTAAACTGGTTAAGGGACATGGGCTATGCAAACTGGCAGTTGAAGCCCAAGACCAAGTAAATGAATACCCTGGATGGGAGAATGAATTGGAATTATGGTGTGGTGAAGCTTCATACATTTCCCCAGGGAAAGAGTCTTGGTATGAGAAATTGACTTATCTCCTGCATCATCGGAATTTCTTTGAAAACCTAAACCCTTGAGAAAGGAGAGCCCTCAGGTTAAAATCTGCACAACATCGCCTCCTAAATTCAATACTCTTCTGTGTTAATTATGATGGGGTGCTTTTAATATGTATTGAACGTGAAGATGCAGACAAAGTTCTGAAGGATCTCCATGATGGTCCTTCCAGTTGACATTTTGTAGGAAACACCACTACTCATAAGATACTGAGAGTTGTATGTTACTGGCACTTTGTTCAAAGACTCTCACACATACGCTAGAAATTGTAAAACTTGTCAAATAAGCACTAGGAGGGAGAAGAAAGAAATTGTCCCACTCCAACCAGTGGTCGTTTCTAGGCCTTTTGGGAAATGCGGGTTATATATCATAGGAGAAATTAAACCAAGTTCTTCAAAGAAACATAGATACATACTTGCTGCCACCGATTATTTCACGAAATGGGCAGAGGCCATCCCTCTGACTCATGTAAACGAGAAGGTGGTAATCCAATTCATAGAACAACAACTAATAACAAGGTTCGATGTCCCTTCTGTCCTTGTTTTTTATAATGCAGCTTATTTTCTTCCACCTTATTAGCAAAGTTTTTCCTAGACAAAGGGATCATAATTAGTTACTCTACAAATTATTATCCACAAGGAAACAGAGTGGAAGAATCAACTAATAAGAACCTAGTGAGGATATTGAAGAAAACGATTGCAGAAAACCAAAAGAATTGGCATAATATACTCCATAACGCTTTATGGGAAGATAGAGTTACACCCAAGGAAGTTATAGGGAATTCCCCATACTTTCTATTATACGGATAGGAAGCCATTCTCCTGAATGGGATATATCTTCCATCTCTTCAACTTGCTTAAGAGTCGAGAGGATAGCCCTCATCAGTGTTACAACAAAGAATTGACACCCTGCTCATGTTGGAAGAAGAAAGGTAGAAAGATAAATCAAAGTTCATAGCTCACAAGAAGATAGTTAAAAGGTGGTTTGATAAGCATAAGGCTAAAGAGAATAATTTTGAAGTAGGAGACTTAGTCCTAAAGTGGGACAGAGCAAATGATCCTAAAGGAAAACATTCTAAGTTTCAAAATATATGGCTCGGACCTTTCTAGGTGGATGAGAATATTGGGGTAGGCATCTATCAACTGTAGAATCTGGGGGGGAACCTAACACCCTCCCGGTGAATGGCCAAGCCCTAAAACAATATTTTCATTAAAAAAAAAAAAAATATTTTACGATGTTTATTTCGACTGCGAAACACATTTTTGTTTTATATTTTTCTATTGTACTTTTACGCTTTTGAAGGTTGTGTTTAGCAAGAAAATGGTTGATGTCAAATCATGTGATATGGCGGAATCTGTTCCCAACTCGTTGTTCACATACTACAAAAGAAACATTGGGGAACCCACAGTGGTTTCGATGGGTTTTCTATCTAACCTGCACGGATGAACAACTTTGGAGAAATGTAGAAGTGTCTTCTTGGTGGTCTGGTAAAACCTTAAGGTAAATACAGTATGCTTGAAAGGACTACATGCACTTTAGAGACAGAGCTAGTGAGTTTCACCTTAACCATCTCATTTTTCTTTGCAAATAACTAACGTCCTCCTCTCCCACTCGCTCAGGGAATTCTGCCAAAATAAGTCAACTATATCAAATGAGTCCACAGTAGGATGGGGTATGTAAACATCTCCACCGAGGCTATGGGAACTCACTAGAAGCGGAGAAAGGTTTGGGACGTCGAGGTGACTTCGCTGGGGCTATGGACGCTCACTAGCAGTGGAGCAACACCATAGAAAATGAATAAGGGTAACTAAAAGGCCTAGTGCTAGTGAATTCTTTACTATACTCTTTTTAAAGGGGTTGTGAGTCAGGGTTATAGGAAAAGAAGGAAGATAAAGGTTGAAAAACCCCACAGGAAGGCCCAGATGCATCAACCAAGGAAAATCCAAATGCAATGGAAAAATAAGCTTTGATATAAAAACTAGTTAATTTCCTAACCAGTTTTTTCATCAGCCGAGCCCGAGGAAGGAACAAATTTTCTTCTTTCACCCAACAAGTCGTCATTTGTTGAGAACTCAACACACCTTAAAAAGCCTATGTCAATTTTTACTTTTTGGGTACCACTTGATCTTTGCACTATCTATTTTGACTTCAATTCTTTGTGAAAATGTTTTTCCTCTGATTATTATCATGACTCTCATTATCTTTTCAAGACTGTTTTGAACTTATGAAACCTCATGACTTAAGCCTTAATGCCCGAACAAAGAATCAAGAGCCAAGATATTTCACCCAACACACTCATTTTCAGCATTGGAAGGAATTCAAAGAAGGAAAAGAACCACTCGGGAAACCTCAGTTGCCGAGTTTTGATCTTCATCGACATCGGCAAAAGTAAGTTTTGTTTGCACCAAATTTTCTGCATAACAATACCGCCGAGAGCCAATCCCCTTTGGCATTGGTAAAAGACAAAGGGAGTAGTCATTAATCAATAAGGAAAATATATCTCTAATAGCTAATACCCGATGCACATATGAGAATTGGGGAAGACCTAAAAGGATCAAGATGGACTTTGTGACCATGCTAAAGAGTTCCCCCGATCGTCGATCCCCGACACACTTCGGTATCGAGACTTTTTCGAGGAAGCTAATCCATAGAAAAACATATGATAGGTATCATTGATCGTCGATCCCAGACACTTTTCGACATCGACACTTTAAGGTATGTTTTAAACTGAATGATTAAATGAAAACCCCCAATCCAATTAAAATACATAGATTAGACCACCTATCTTCAATGCCACGTGTCTTTTCCATATTGGAGAACCATACGGTCTAGTTTTACCCTGGGTCATTCTTGGTTCCCTAGGTCCAAGTCACACCTCTGAGTCAATTTTTCCACGTCAGCATCATACGATGAGATTGATCGGCGTCAAATATTTTGCAAGGGAAATTGGAGAAAACATTAATAGTGTATCCCTGATCCCCAATCTGCCCACTGAGAAAGCGACACGATGGGATGTTTTAGCGCTAGATACAATGATATTTGGAGCATTTAAAGGACTAATTAATACCATATCCCTCATTAGTTGCTACCTTGTGTGCCAATCAACACGGTTAGTTTAAATCACCGATAGACCGCATCACCCCCGTGCCTCCGCTGTCAACCCACGATGAATTCAAGTTACAGAGATCCGGTGACAGATTTTTTTTAAATTGCACTCATCACCTAAATTCAATGGTTTATGCAACACAGTAAGTTCTTCGTTGATTTAAATCCTCTTAAGTCATGGTAAGCAGAATCATTCTGTGCACTATGAAATTCATATCATCTGGAGAAACGAGACGAGCAATTCGAGAGCTGCATAGATTTTGTGAGAATCAAATAACTAGGTTTAGAAAGCTTTACAGGTATGTACCAAGTGTGTGGATTTTACATGTTTACACTTCATATATATTTTTATACAATGTTTCTATGTACACAAACTCTAAATATTTATTTTGATTGTAGGAACAATGCCTCCAAGAAAGCTGACAACTAGACGATCGTCGAGGGAGCCAAAGCTGAAAGAACTAGAATGAGGTGAAGGATCCTCTATAGGGATCACAAGACAATTGGAATTCACACAAATACTGGAGTCGGTCATCAAAACATAGACAAAGAAAGCTTTCGCTCAACCATCGACCTTTGTAAATACAAAGGCAATCACAGGGTCCAAAATGGCACTTCCACATTGGGGAGAGCTCTTTAAAAAAATTAGTTGGGAGGAATACTCGGAATGAATCCCACACAACGATCTTGATGTCATAGCACTCGACGATGAATTGTTCCCAAAAATATGGTGGTCATATCTGCATATGGTGGCTAGAAGAACCCCTATCTTTCCCTGTGTTGAACTGCTGAAGTGGCTCATTGACCACACAGGCACACAAAAATGTTTTATCAACGACGACAATGGTGGGTGTGTTGGAGTGTTCCTTCTGGTGGAGTTACAAAAGTATTACAAGCTTAGAGACCCTGAGGAGCGACTGAACACTGATTTCGTCGTCAAATTCTACAAGCGCTACGACACTAGCCGGGTGATGGCCTCATTGTGGAGATAATATATAAAATACACCAATCGAACCTTCAGTTGGTACCAGATGACCAACTTAAAGGATCCATACATCTACCTGATGGCTCTCATCTTCCAGTTGCATGGGGAGAAAGATTGCTCCATATTTTCAGAGGCATGGATGCCTCTGGCTTATACAGTGGCCATTTCTGGGAGCGGCTTCAACTAGGGAGCCATCATTTCTAAACAACTAAGCATCTACATACAACAGGCTCAGATGCCAAAGGAAGGACAAACACCATACTTCTACATGGCTTCATACTTACTAGATGTCATGTGTTCCAGAAACATTTTTGACACATGAACCTAAGCTGGCATGTCGCATAACTCCTGGTCCATGTATATTTCAACATCTTAAGGGAGAAAATGTACAAAACATCTTACTCCCTCATCTTCGATGAATTAATCACACGTATTTATTTTATTCTTTTCAAGAAAAAATTCCCAAGACTATTGGCTGTGGCCAAAAAGATGATATCAAATATCGGCCACTAGTACCTGGACGAGCGTGATACCTACATCAAGGTGTTCAAGGCCTCTAGAGAACCTCATATCCTGCCAACACATGTCCCTGATTGGCTTGTAGTGGAAGAGATATGATACCGGACCATCTTGCAAGGCTACAACACCCTGGTCAAGGATAAAAAACGTGCATTTATACCCTATGGATTCCATGTAGGCTTCTACTTGGTGAAGGACATTGCTTAAGCCAAGAAAGAGGGGCTGAGCCAATTGGAGTTTAGATTCCAGACCGGTCGATTATGCAAGAACGAACCAAAGGGTATGGTCTTGAAACATGCCTCACAACTATCGTCATGCTAGCCATATGCCAATGACAAATTTGAAGATCAAATATTCATAGAAAATTCCCAGGACTGGGATGAGGTGGTGGCAAGAATGTATGACCCCAAAATGACCATGTTCAAAGCCATGATTCTAGATGAACAAACAAAAACCATAGATAAATCAGCTCAAGAGGCCCTCAGAGCCAGAGAAGAAATGATAGTGGTCGAAGCAGCAGTTCCCGAGGTATTGGTCGAAGCAGCAGAGGTCCCCCTAGTAGCCCTAGTGAAATATATAGGTTTCTCTATGACTCAAAACATGCAGGAGAGGGGGCTACTTATGATAGAACAGGCGCATCAAATAATTGATCAGCTGCAAGATCACCCGGACCTCAGAGGAATGACAGTGTCCCCCGCCGACAACCTAGATGAAATCCATATATTCCAAAGCATCCTTGAACTGATAGACATCGATGAAATCACCGGGTTAGATGACCCTAAAATCACAACACCACAGGTCGGATCACTGGTGAGTGTTTCACCTCAGCCGGAGACAGTCAGGGTATCAGTGGGAGAAAGTGTACCAGACCCCCTCCATGAATTAATAAACATCTATGAAGATGAAGAGAGCTCAGAGGTATCCCTGGTGATCCCTGTACATATTGTAGAAGAAAAGGATCCAGAGAAGACATCTTCCCTAGCTCCCGACGCTTGAATTCAGGGCCTTCCACAGAATGAACAAGAAGTTTAGAGTGTCTTAGACAGTGAGTTGCCCAATGCACTAGAGACCTAAGAATATAGTCCGAAGGATTAGCCAAAGACGACCAAGAAAAAGGAATAAGATCCATGGAAATAAATCAACATCTCAATGGCCGATAATCAAGTAAGTACGGAGCCTACCCTCGATGCCTCAATTTCAATCGGTACTCAAATTCCCTATGAGTGACAAAAAAAAGCTGGGGTTTCGAGACAAAGGGAATAAGTTCAAGACCCCAGACCTGAAAAAATATATACCATCGGGAGCCTGGGAAATATGCTCACCTGGGGAGATAATAAATTCCCCGAACTCGTTGATGAAGTAGCCGACATACATGCCATCTCTTATCACTGGAAAATAAAGGCTATCGTGTAGAGAACCACCAAGAAGAGGAGGATTACTATGGATCTCTCCATCCTCATCACCACGGAGGAAAATTTGATAAATACAGAGAATGCCAAAACATATGAACTTATCGACGCAGGGATGGAAATAAAAAATTCCACCCTGGATAGAGAAAAAAGGTATAAAGAGGAACTAGCTACTTCTCTGAAAGAATTGGAACATTTGAGCCACTTGGCGAAGTATTACCAAGACACCACATAGGCCACGATGTTCCTAAGGAGAGAATTCAAGGATGCCTACAACAAATTTATAGATGAGCGCAACCTATTCACTGCAAGGATAGCCAAGCTTCAGGAAGACACCCTCACGACACTGGTGACATGCAAGGATATGGAGAGGTGGTACGATAAAGAGAACCAAGATGTGGAAAGGATCGACTATATATACATGGTGCAAAAGGCCCGAGACCCCAAAGAGCATGACATACAGGTGCTAAGGGAAAGAAATATCGACCGTATAAGGAAATCAACTGAATATTGGGTTAAAATAGCTCAGGAACCTCGTTGAGAAATATAATAAAAATGGTCCAAGTGTGAAAAACACTGACCAATATCAACCGAGAAATGAGGGACATCGACCTCCCAGAATTCGACACACCCGATGACTTCGTCGACTTGCATGACATAGTCAATTCACATGCCTAACAAAACTCAATCTGGGCTGTGGAGATAGCAAAGGTGGCAGACACGGTGCCAAGACATGTACGGCAATTCATGGAGCACCCGACCAAAGCTCAAGCTATGTTACAATAGTTAAGTACCAGAATGGTCAAGTACTGGGCAAGAGAAATAGAGATAGGAGAGATTCTTTCCACCCCAATGGAACATCATATATTCCCATATGTAAATACATGTAAGGATATCTTCATAAAGTTGTTGGAGTACAAGAAGATTCACCCACTTAAGTGAGACCTTTTGATGACTCTTAGAAGGACTGATAGAAGAAAATGCCATGTGACGAGTTTTTTTTTACTTAGTTTCAATTTAATAGTTATTTTTAGTTAAAAGTATGTTATAAATAGGAGGATCGACCTATTAGAAGAGGTCGATGGTTATTGCAAAGACCCTCATTTTTTGTTTTTTAAAAAAATTATTTCAGAGCTTCCTTTAATTGAGAAGTCATGTTTAGGACTAGAGACAAGTTTGTGTTTTTCATCAAAAGCATGTATGATTGGATGTGGAGAATAATTGTTTCTTATTTCGTCTCATGAATGGATGTTGTAATGAGTAAGAGCTACTAAATATGTTGATAAGTTATCTGATTCAATGTTTTACAGTTCTTATCTTTAATGATGAAGATAAATTGTTCTGTTATTATTTGATTGATGATTAGAGTTAAGCGAATTATTTTACTTGCCATCATTTATTACATGCATTTTTTTTTCTAATAAATTGTGTCTCAGTTAGTAATTGGAATTCCAACATGGTTAATGTATTAGTACTAGGCTTGTGGTAGAGAATCATTGTCTGCATGCTATAGTGAAAGGGTTATCCCAAGCTCAGCCTCTTCTCCAGTAGTTAAGCTTGTTCCCACTTTGTTACCTAGTTGGTTTATACCAACTTTTATCCACATTAAACTTGGTGCAATGTGATTTAATTTTATATGTGATTATTGTTTCTTAGTTAATGATTGATTGATGAATGCTTAAACAAAGTGAAAATTATCTTATACTAATTCACCCCCCTTTTTAATATAACCATAAGCTCAACAATTGGTATCAGAGCGGGTTCCTTTAGAAAGAGTTTAACTATTGGAAGGAAGATATTGAGCACATATGGATACTAAGGAAGGTCTCTATACAAATAGAGTTCCTGTTAGGGACCTAACCTCCCTAACCCCTCACATAGGTAGAATAATATATTTTCCATGTAATAAATGCCAATATTAATAAGTCCTAGTAATAAGGAATAATAAGTCAAATGTAAGAACGCCTAATAGAATATCATGCTTCTAGAATATCTTCCTCGAGATTTTTCTTTTGATAGATAGATTTAGTATAAATAAGAGTCAAGGTCATGAGAAGTTTTGTCTTGAGAATTATTGTAATAGAGCGTTGCTCTGCTGGAGGTTGCCCCCTTGAAGAGGAAAGTGAACATTGTTTCCTATTAATAAAGGTATTATTTTGGTGTTGTGGTTTCATCTATTGTGTTGTTCCATTTTTATTCTCTACAATATTTATGTTTTCAGATATTATAATAGAGCACTTTCCTTGGTAGAAAATTGTGGGTTATTTTTTTTTTAGGGTAGAGACATATTTTTGGCATCTTAAAGATACAAATATTATTCAATGCATAAATCCATAGTTGGGAAAGCCCACATGCAGAAAATACAAGTGGTACTTAAGTGCACATTGTTGGCCACCCTTGTAACCCATGTTGGTACCCCTTTGAGTGGTAGTGCATCAGACAACACATGTATACGTATTGGTTGTGGATCCTAATTATCTTCATGATTCAGAGGTTTGTTTCAACCATGCTTGGATACCATTTCTTGATGAGGGGTGTGGGGGTGCTTTCCCCCCCACTAATATTATCAGAGGGGTCCATGGCGGGGGGAGGTGAAAATTAATGGATCCCCCCGCCTTGGTGGGGAATTCAGGGGAAATGCCCCCAAAGTGAAATTTTGGGAAAAAAATCCTTGTAAAATATTATAATTTCCTAGTCAATATGGATCATTCATTATAAGGTCGCAGATCTGATGATAGAAGTTATATTAGGGATTTTTTCCATAGAAGGAAACCCTCTTTTATGAGGGAATTGTATTGTGGCTATGTCTGATAGCTAATATTGTATTCCGGGGGAGGAGACTGTGAGAGAAAGAAGAGGAAGTTACAACTAGCATGTTGTAGGTTGAATCCATTCATTTTGTTTGATAATAAAAAGGAAGGACCTGAAAATTTCTCTAGTGGATGTAGCCCACACTAGGTGAACCATGTATATATATGTCTCTATTGTATTGTGTATATTTTGTGTTTTATTTCTGCATTATTTTTATTTTATTGCTCTGCGATCCTATTTTTATAACCATGGGTATCAGAGCCAAAAGTAACTCACTGGAAAGGAGGGTTCTTGGTTTGAGTGGGAAAAATGGCAGAAGATGAAAATTTAAAGGTCGATAAATTTAATGGTCAAAACTACCATATATGAAATATGAAAATGGAAGATTATTTATATTAGAAAGATATTTACCTACCATTGGGAATAAAAGAAATAATTCGGCGACCATGAAGGATGAAGAATGGGAGGTTCTTGACAGAAAGGCACTAAGAACAATACAGTTGCACTTGAAAGCATTGGTGGCTTTCAATATTTTGAAAGAAAAGACAATGGAGGATATAATGAAGTCACTAGATATCCTATATGAAAAACCCTCGGCCTCCAACAATGTATTTATAATGAAGTGATTATTTAATATGAAGATGTCATAAGGTGGGTCTGTTGCAGATCATTTAAATTAATTTAATACGATTACCAATCATCTAAGTTCTGTAAAAGAGAACTTTGATGATGAGGTTAGGGATCTTCTAATATTGTGCTCATTGCTAGAAAGTTGTAATGGTTTGGTCATGGTTGTAAGTAACTTTGTCTCTAGTTAAAACACTCTGAAATTTGATTGATGTTATTGTTGTTGTCCTTAGCAAGGAAATGCGATAGAAAAGCATAGGAGAGACATCAGGAAATACGTTGACCATGGAGACTAGAGGAAGAGAAAAGGAAAGAGGAAAGATTCCAAGGAACCATGGGAATTCTAGGAAGGGCAGATCCAAATCTAGAATAGGAAAGATAGAGTGTTGGAATTGTGTGAAGAAAGGACATATGAAGAAAGACTATAGAGATCCAAAAAAACAAAGAGATGGACAATAAGAGAAAAATCAAGAAGCAAATGTAGTAGGTGGTGTGTTACAATATGCTTTGATTCTTTGTTTATATAATATTATTTATTCTTGGGTAGTAGATTCAGGGGCTTCGTTTCATGCCACAACCCATAGGAAACATTTTCAAGATTATGTTCAAGATGATTTTGGATAGGCTAATTTGGGTGATGATGCACCAAGTAGAATTGTTGGAATGGGTAAGGTGAATGTTAAGACCTAAATAGTGTCACATTACCCCTTAATTGGGGCATATTACATTAGTAATTTTATTTTATTTATGTCAGCTTGGGTCCATTAGTTGTAATTGTACCTCCTAGTCTCCTTTATATACCAAGGAGACGTTTTCATTTGGCATGATCTTGTATTGGGAAATTTATGTGGTGTATAAGGAGGTTTCCCCCTCGAAGAGGATTATTATATGAAATTATATCTTTTTCAAGGCATTGATTACTTATTCTGAGGTTTTTCTATGCTACCTTGATATTTGGTTCTAAACATTTGGTATCAGAGCTCAAGGTCTTAGGGTTTCACTGCTACATATGAGACAACGTGGAATTTACACTATAAATTGTTTTCTATGACATTTCAGAAGGAAACCCTTGGAGGATATTTATTATAAGGATCAAGGTATGTTGGGTTCAAATTTAAGCTCCTAAGGCCTTATAGTTTCGAAGATACAGCCTGTGTAAGATAGGGTTCTAGAATCATCCTGAATTTAGCCATCACAAAATTTTTGCTATGAAATTTGTTATGTAACATTTCAGACTTTGAAATCCAGAGGATATTCACATAAATTATTAATATATCTGTGATGAAAATTTTAGCTTCTGGGTCCTCTCAAATTTATATATACACCCTGTGGAATATAGGGTATCTAACTAGTCCTATTGACTAATATCAAGAAGGTGTTCCAGGTAACACAATCATAAATTCTTCCTCGAGTATCCAAATTGAGTGAGACTAGTTTCATTTGATAGTGGATAGTCTGTAGTATTTCTGGTACAATTTTCAGAATTTTATATTAATTGTTTTGTGTGGGGAAATCTATACAAGTGAGATCTCCTGGAAAGGCCAAAAATCAGAAATTTGTGGGGAAGTTACCATAAATTCCACTTGGCACATCTAATTTTGATTAGACTTGTGGAATTGCAAAGAATAAATATCAAAGAACTACAAAAAAAAAAATCATACCCGTAAGGGCCAAAATTTTGGAGATACAATAAAATAAATATTGTCTAGCAGAACCACCTCAAAATCAAGGTTTAAAATGATACTTTCCAACATGCCACCAAAAAGGGAACTTCTACACCAAATAATCCTCCATGCATTCCTACTTGGACTCTTGATGAAGGTGAAAAGACATGTAGGGACATAAATGATTTACAAAAGAAGACAATAACAAAAGATGAACTACAAGGGATGATGGATTCAATGGAAGCTAAGTTGGAGGCAATAATGGATACTAATATGGATGGTTTAAAAAGGGATATCATGGAAGGATTGAAAATTTTCCTAATAGAGAGGACACCTAAAAGTGAAAATGTATCCCATGAGATTCATGATGAGGAAACAAGGAATATGAATCAAGAATGGAGAAACTCTAAATTTGGGTTGAAGACCAACCACTTTCCTAAGATCGATATGAGGAAGTTTGATGTCAAGGACCCACTCACATGGATACTTCAGATGGAGAAATTCTTTGATCTACATAATGTGCCACATACACAAAATCTATGGATTACCTCTTTATATTTAGAACCCAATCAATTTGTGTGGTATCGATGGCTTTGTTCTCGCAAATCACTCGTCACTTGGACAATTTTCACGGAAGAAATGATAGCACACTATGAGGATACAAGGAGCAATACCTTCTTTAGCCAATTGAT